>CAODLS010682623.1:0-11389 GCA_948243855.1 Flueggea neowawraea | reverse complement strand
GCACCTACTCTTTTCTTGGATTTGTCATGCTTGCCTGCCATTTTTAGCTGTTAATGATTACTTTAATGCAGTTCCATCTTATGAAACTAAACCTTGACCTTTACTAATTGTTATATGTGCTTATAAAATGATTTTGTTCTCAATGGTTTATAATTTGGTAGGTTTCTATATTGGTAGGTTTGTTGTTCTTGATGTAACTTGTAAGTTAATAAAATTTTGATTTATATTTGGTGTCTTTTTGAGATAGTAAAACTACAAATTATTTTGGAATTTTTAAAATTATTGCATTGGGGTTGAAATGGGACTTCAGGAAGTCTTAAGAATACGGTAGCAACGGTTCCAACTTGTGTGGGACCCACGGGCGTGTAGAATGAGAGTTGTTCTATGGTATTTTTGATGCATTTTTTGATCATCCTGCAGAGAGAGATGAAGAAACATTTGGTTGTCATGCCGTGTTCTTTTTTTTTTTAATTAATTATTTGGTTTGCTCTCATTGAGAATCGAGTCTTCGATTCTTTAACACTGAAGTTATCTCGATTTTTTAACGCTCAACACTAAAACTTTTTGGTGTTAGATTAATATGAAAATTCATGAATTTGCCTAACCTTTTGGTGTTGGATCTTGCTGCTCCATTTATTGACATGTAGCAGAATCACAATATGTTTAGTGACCTACGCTTTTTATAACTTCATGTTTTTTTCCTTTGCAGGTCTGAAGGATTGTATGAAGGGAGGATATTCCTATATAGATGGGGTTGAAGAGTTGCTTTGTGCTGTAAAACAAAATAACTATTTGTTGTAGAGAGATCATATTGATTAAGATTTTCATTCTTCCTGCATTACGTTTGTAAATATTTGGTTTTTATGTTGATAGTGCAACGAACTCTTTTTCTGCAGTCTTATGGCCTATGAATTCATCTATATGTATCCCCTGTTTCTTCTGTCTTGTGGCCTATCAATTCATATGCTTTTGCAATAAACAAGTCTGGTCTTTTCTGTTGGTGAGTATTCGAATTGGCTGGTTTGTGATTTTGTTTTTTTGTATTTGGCTGGTCATCTAATGCAGCCATGATAATGCACGAGTTATCAAATAGAAAAATTTAATTCTTTACTATCCAAAAAAAATTAGGACAACTTGAATTATATGTAATTAGAGAATATTTTTTTCATGAAAGAATATTTAAATAATAAATTAGTCATGGTAAAATATTGAATATAAAATCACTTATTATTTATTATCGGTTTTATGAAAAAAAATTACTGAGTTAAGGAATTGATTGTTTTGACTTAATTTTTAGTTAATGTAATTGAAGGAAGATGTTTTCTTTTTTCATTTTGTGTTTGAAGGAAACCGTTGAGTAATATGGTTGAAAATTCATTCAGTTAATAAATTTGAAAGATAAAATTTTGATCAAAGGTGTTAATAAAATGAGTGTATCATAAATACTTGTATCTTTTTGCTATAATTAACTGATTTAGAATCCATAAATTCTATAAACATGGTTTGAAGATGGAAAAGAATAAAAATGAATATTAATTAGAGATTATATGTTATTAAATTATGTTTATGAATTTAATGAATTTGTCTATTAGTAATACTTAATTAAAGTAGCAAGCAAAAACAAAATTTGAATATTTATAGAGATGTAATAACATAAAAGTTATTGTATTTTAAAGATGATTCTCGCATAACAAATGTTTCTTAAAATCTTTCACAAAGTTATTAAAATATATTATCGTATTTGTAAATTGATTTTCGCATAAGTAGCAAAATGAATTTGGTAATGTGCATCATTTTTTCAAATATTGTTCATATAAAATAAGAATTTGGTTATTGCCATCTGTACCGAAAGTTTATGTGGTGAAAAATTACTCATCAAATCGTCGGATTATTAGATAAATTACCAAATAGTAACTTAATGTTAAAATACTTAAAATATTATTTATATATATGACAATAAATTTAGTTACTTATTAATTGTTATATGATTTTTATTAGTTACTCATTTACACATAATGTCTGAAAAAAAAAATTAACACTCATTGTTATAAAAAATAAAATTGATTTTTTTGACAACTTTTAAACATTTAGAGACAATTTTTAAACATTTAAAGGTGATATTTTTTACATTTAGAGACCATTGTTTGACATTTAGAGGCGAGTTTTTATTATCTAAATACATTTGTGACAAATGTTTTGTGCTGCCAATATCAAATTAAGTAAAAGTTTATGAAATTAAGTAAAAGGTTCTTGAATTAAGTAACTCAACTTTTACTTAATTTCATTAAATTTTAAAAGTGTCCAAAATTAAGTAAAAAGAACTTGAATTAAGTAACTAAACTTTTACTTAATTTTTTTACTTTTACTAAATTTTGTGAAATTCTGTCAAATGTCAAAACCCATTAAGTAAAAGTTTCTCAAATTAAGTAAAAGATAGTTAAATTAAGTAATTCAATTTTTACTTAAAGTTTTTACTTTTACTTAATTTTTTGAAATTATGTAAAAGGTGAAAAAATTAAGTAAAAATTGTTGCAATTAATTAAAAGGTGCTTATATTAAGTAACTTAACTTTTATTTAATTTTATTTTAATTTTACTTAATTTTGTTAAATTAAGTAAATGGTAAAAAAATTAAGTAAATGTGTCTAAAATTAAGTAAAAGATACTTAAATTAAGTAAATTTACTTTTACTTAATTTTTCAAAATTCTGTAAAAGGAAAAAAAATTAGTAAAAGGCATCCAAATTAAGTAAAAGATTTTTAAATTAAGTAATTTTAATTTTACCTAATTTTTTTACTTTTGCTTAATTTTACAAATCCTGTAACAAGTCAAACAATTAAGTAAAAAATACTTAAATTAAGTTACTTTATTTTTACTTAATTTTTTTACTTTTATTTAATTTGTCAAAATTTTGTAATCGTTCTGACAATTAATTAAAAGTTTCTAAAATTAAGTAAAAGGCCCATAAATTAACTTACTTGTTACTTAATTTTTTTAACTTTTACTTAATTTTATAAAATTTAGTAATGATAAAAAAATTAAGTAAAAGAAAAAAAAATTAAGTAACTGACAAGTTACTTAATTTTGTTCACTTTTACTTAATTTTCAAATACTACGTAATGAAAGGTGTGTATTCCCTACTCTAATCAATGTCTCACATTCATTTTCTCTCATTCAATGGTCCATATTAACATGCCTCAATGAGGCACAAAATGGGTGCCTTATTGTAGTCTTCACAGGTTTTCTACTCCCTATTGACATCATGAAATCATTTCTTGAGGGTCAGGAAGTGCAATTTTTTTTTTGTTGTAAAGAGTGTATTTTACATAAATATCTTTAATGAATACCAATTTTTATAATATCTACACTTACTCTATAATTTGTAAATGATATCATATATAATTTTTTGACTTTATTTATCTTCTTAGGAATTAGAAAAACTCGTTATCTAATATTTTGTAAAATATATTATGAATAATTTTTTAAACAATTTTCACGTAAGTTAAAAAAAATTCATACAAGTTATTTTTATTTTTTTTGGAAAATAAAATATTGTATTTTTTGTTTCATGTATTATGCAACTATTTTTTTTTTAATTTTTTATTATATGTATTGTGCATATTGTGGTCGAATAATATAAAGGGCATTATGGACATTTTATTACCATTGTCCCGGGAAGTGAGTTAATGAACCAAACACAAAAATTCATACTTCCCAGTTCCCAGAAATTTATATTGCTAACAAAGCACAAAAGTAGCATGTTACCTAGGAAATTATTTTCTAACTCTCTTGAAATTGACTTTCTACAAAAATGAATCAAGCAAGCCTCTAGTATTTATATGACAGCGTCCCAACCGATGTTGATATCCGTTTTCCACTCAAGGTCGGACATTTATGATCTGGATTGGGCTAATGTCTTTTTATTTCTACATCTTTTTGGTGCTTTTAATGGTAAAAATAATTTTTAAATATTTTAAAATCAATGCAATGATCTAGCCCCTGAACCCACCCAATTCGTTTTGAAATAATTTTAAAATATTTTTTAAATAATTTTGTATATTTAAAGTAACAATAATTATAAAAAATTATCATATGAATAGTATAAAATATATTCTAGTCTAAGATTAATAATATTATTAGTGTTAATAATTATTAAATTAATATAATACATAATTTATTTAAATTTAAAAAATATTTCTTAATAATAAGAAATAAATAATTTGGGTGATGGAAAGCTTAGCCTATAAGTTGGTGCATTCCCACAAGCTCAACATTTTGAAGGTGACATGATTCAGTTCTTTCTAGCTCATAGCGTCTTGAATATATATATATATATATATCAAAACTAATAACTATTGACTTTCCCAAAATTAATTTAAAGAAACAAGAATTCTATAAGCATTTTAGCTTTCTTATCTACAAATTGCATTAAGAATTCAATCGGAAACTACAAAACAGATCAACAAAAAGAAAATATCATTATCCTTGTTATTTGCTCGTAATTCTACGCAAATTTCTTGTTTTAGTATGAATTTATGTCGGGGTTGGTACACCAAAATCCGCGCACGGTTGAGAAATCTAATGGATTAGGTATACCAAAAAGAAAAGCAACTTTTCATCACATAGCCCTGGAAATTAACAGATTAATTAACATCGTTCCCCTTTTTTCGTGTCTGTGTATTACCACAGAAATAGGTTTACTTTCCTCTTTAATTACTCAAAATGTTTATACAACTGATGTTCAAGTTTTAATCTCAGATGGAAGGTAAAGTGATCATATGGTTCTAGGAAGTTAATTTAATCATGCGTCAAAATCCCAATTACCAAAGCTTTGGACTTTGAATTCCTCTTTGTTTTTCCTGCTTCCTAAACTTGGTTTCCTCTTTACCACGTTAATTGCTTAGGGCGTGTTCATTTAAAGAAAATTATTTTCAATTTTTCATCTCTAGTTTTCTCAATTTTCTAATTCCAAGGAAATTATGAAGAATTAAGAAAATGAGTTTAAAAGTTATACACTTTTCTAGTTTAGAAAACTGAAAAACTTGTTCAAATTCAACCAAATTTCTATAAATTTTCTATAGAAAAATCAAGTTAAGTGCATGTATTTTACGTACAAAAAATCAAATTATCCTAGTTTAGAGTTTTACACAGTAAATATATGTACTTAATGTCTAGTTGTTGTCTCAATAAGTACATGTACTTAATGTTTATTTTAAGTGAGATGAGTTATTTCCGTATTTTCTATTTTTCTGATTTGAAAAATTTTGGAAAACTTGGTGATGTTGTATAAAGAAAAAGTTTGAAAAACTATTAAAAGTCGTTTTCTAAGTTTCAGTTATATTTTAGAAAATCCAGTTTTCTATTTTTCTTAGAAAAATATGCAATTTGAACATATTTTCTATATTTCTAATTTTCTTAGAATTTTTTTCCCGAAAACTGGTGATGTTTTCTGTTAAAATTTTTTCCAGAAAATTGGTCATGTTTTCTGTTAATGAACACACCCTTAGATTTCGACATGTGATTTCTAATGAATATACGACCACAACAAAAACAAATTAACCTTCCGACAAATTAATCATTAAAATCTTGCTTCAGATGAACAACAACGGATATGATTCTCAGGTAGACTTTCGCTATAGAATCAATGAATAGACTGTTTGGTATCCAATTAACTTGGAGTGTTTGCTCCAATTGAGCATCTTTAATTTCATTCAATAATAACAATATCATTAAATATCTTGCTTTTAGACGAAGAAAGACGAATAATGGAGAGTTATTTCTCGGTATCTAGTTCCAAAGGCATAAAGTAGTAAGAAACTTTGGAAATTCCAGCGCAAATGGCATCATCTTTAAGAATACTACGTTCCCAGTAGTTTGAATGTGTGTTTTTTTAATTGTAGTCGAATAATGGAGAGTTATTTCTCGGCATCTTTTTTTTTAAAAAAAAAGTTGAATATGAGCCTGTTGACGTTGAAAAGTGGGAGATCAGTGGAGGAAAAGAAGGACAAGATATGATTTGATTGTATGTAAAAAGAAAATACTCCCTTCCCTCTCAAAATTTCTTTTTTAGTATGTCTCAAATTATACGTTTATTTTTTTTTTAAAGATCAGCTTGCATCACATCTCTTACAATTACACCTACAATGGCTAATCCCACTGCTTTGAATGACTTTCAGCCCATATCTTATTGCACTGTCATATATAAAGTCATTTCAAAAATCTTGGCAGCACAACTTAGCTGCATTTTACCAAGAATTATCCACAACAACCAAGCTGCTTTTGTGCCGGGGAAAAGTATTGTGGATAATATTCTTGTGGCTCATGAGTTGTTACGAAACTATCATAGAAATGCCAAGCAAGCTAATTGTGCATTCAAAATAGACCTCTGTAAAGTATATGACTCAATCCATTGGGATTTCGTAGAGGAAGTCCTTATTGGATTAGGATTTCCCATGAAATTCATAAAATAGATTATGGTTTGCCTACACTCCAAATCTTTTTATCTAATGGTTAATGGATCATTTGAAGGTTTTTTCCATGGCAAACGGGGGCTGAGGCAACGAGATCCTATACCTCCCTTACTGTTTGTGTTGTGTATGGAGTATCTTTCAAGGGCTTTTGATATAAAGCTTCCTCCTTCATTCCAATTTCATTCTGGTTGTAAGACTACTAAGCTGGTTCACCTATTTTTTCCGATGATCTAATGATATTCAGTATCAGCCACCTTGAATGTCTTCAAACTATTAATTCTATCTTGCTGCATTTTTCTGTTGTTTCTGGTATGCACATTAATGAGCATAAAAGCTTTATATTTTTCTCGGGTACCAATGATGAAACTAAGCAAGCCTTGCTTGGTTTACTAAGGTTTAAGGAAGGGAAGTTGTCAGTCAAACTTGGGTGTGCCCCTCCCATCTACTAGCGTAAAACGTGAACATTGTTATGTTTTAGTCAACAAAATTACTTCTCGGATTTCCTCCTAGACTGCCAAATTTCTCTCTTATGCTGGTAGACTCCAGCTAATCCTTTCAGTCTTAAGGAGTCTTCAGGTCTATTGGTGCTCAATTTTCATTTTACCTGTTTCTGTGGTGCATGAGATTGATAAAAAATGCCGAGCCTTCCTATGGTCAGGCAAAGAACAAGGCTGCAAGAGCTTGGTATCTTGGAACAAAGTTTGCATGCCTAAAAAGGAGGGTGACCTTGGTAGAAAAGAGCTAACCTCATGGAATAAGGAAGCAATGGGGAGAAAAATCTGGGAATTGATTAATGAGAAGGATTCTCTATGGGCTACATGGATCACCCACCAAAAACTGAAAAAGCTCAGTTTTTTGGGAATTACAAAACTCATTGACTGCAGCTGGGCTTGGAGGAATCTTCTGGCTCTTAGACAGGAGTTCAAACAGTGCCTGCAATACAGTTTGGGTGATGGAAAATCCTTTTCATTTTGGTTTGATCCTTGGATCCATGGCCAATCCATTATTGGTGCATTTCCTCATATTAATATGAAGGAATCAGGTATGCCTAAAGTTGCTAAAGTGGCTGATATGTGGAGGGATAATAGGTGTGTCCTTCCCGGCTATGTGAATGATGATCTGAAATCTGTATGGCATGAGGTTAAGAAATTTAACCTCACTGCACTCAGACCTGACACTATCAAATGGAAGCCTAATCCTGCTGGTATATTTACTGTGAAAAGTGCCTGGCATGAATTCAGGCCTAAAATTGCCACTGTTTCTTGGTATAAACTAGGTTGGGGATCGGATTTTGTGCCTCGCTATAGCTTTATTCTATGGTTGGCTCTGCAAAGCAAACTTTCTGTTAAGGCAAAGCTGATCAAATGGGGCATGGTTCAGGATGATAAATGTATTCTTTGCAACTCTATGTGTGAAACTATTGACCATTTATACTTTGAATGCCCAATTACTTCTTCTATTTGATCAAGTTTACTGAAAGTGTGCAAGATTATTTGGAGGGTCTTTCATTGGAGGCGAGAGATCAGCTGGTTTTCAAGTAAAACAACAGAAGACAGCTGAGTGCGCAGAGTTCTATTATCAGTTATGGTTTATTGGGTGTGGATTGCTAGGAATGAAGTTGTTTTTAATCAGCAGCAGTTTTCAAGCTCATCGCTGATGAAAAGAGTGTTAGATAGTATCACTTATAGAGTTGAGGGAAGTTGTAGTCTGTTGAACATGAATTTTACTGTCTAGTATTCCTGTAAACTTTGTTGTTCTTATTTCGGGGTGCCTTATTCTCTCTATCCAGATATGACTCAGAGCTTTGTTAGAGTGTTCTGAATTGAATAGCAGGTTTACAAGGTTGTATTCTGATGTGTTTGACTGATTTTGCAATAAAATTGACTTGATTTACAAAAAAAAAATTGTGTCAATTGTAAAATATTGTCCCAACTTAAATGAATAGTAAATTATATTATTAATCAATTATTGAATTGTTATAAGGATATTTTTATAAATATCTAATAAAATTAATAACTCTAACTAATTTTCTTAATTTTGTGAAAAAATATTGTCACTTATCTTTATGTGACGAGATGAGATGTTTGAGTTTCTATGTCAACTGCCTATTGAATGGGCCCTATCAAGCCCAAGATTTTCTATCCCATACTATTTTGGAGAAGAAATCAGAAATGGCAAATGAGACTACCGCAGATGAGCACTATGTGGTATCATGATTTCAGCAGCGAATGTTTCGTTAAAAAATTGCAGTTTGTTGGTGGCGGTGGTTTTCCACCAACTCTTCTTTGACATGTTCCTCTGAACATGAAAAAAGTAAACAGGGGGTCCAATCCCCTTAACTTTTGAGCTTGGATAGTTTCATAGAAAATGCACAGCCATAACGCTTCCCCTTAAAATATCATGTCCCCAGCCACCTCGCAGCTCAGAATAATCTTGCACACCAAGAAATCTCCAGCAATAGTCCCACCTCATTCAAACCCTTATCACAACCATTATTTCACATCCGATCTGTCACCTTCACTGGGTCTGAAACTTAATTTTAGCCCTCTGGTCAAGTAGTGGAGATATAATTATAAACTGAATTTGGACTAACTTATATTTGTGTACATAATTTTATTGGGGTCCAAAGTTCCATCAGGATTCTATCCAATTTTCTCTTAATCATATTGGTTAGTTGGAGCATTCAAGTAGGTCCTTTGGTTTAGGCTTTTTGAGTGATCTGAAGTTGACATCCAATATGGAGGTGATTTCGGATGGAACCTTTTTTTCATAATTTTCTCACACACACTCATTCTTCTATGTTTTGAAAAAGCAAAATGTGGTTCCATCAATTCATGCTTTTTAGCTGCTGAAAAAGTTGTAATTTGTGTAGCTATACAGCATTCAAGGCTACTTTATAAAAGGGCTAATTAACCTAGATATTACTTAAGTATAGACTATACTAGAAAATATTGTTAATCCAATTATTAATACACATGATCATAAGGACAGGCCACTGATAGGCTGCATAAAGTGCATTCGAGTTACCGACATGGGACTTTAATTAGTGAAGAATGTTCCGATGGATACTGTACTTTTAGGTGATAAATCAATTTCTCAGGAGAGAGGACCCAAAATGAGGCTTATGCTTTAAGCATTATAAGTGAAAGTTAAGCATTTTATCAAGTGAACACTCTGGCAGTGTCACCGGAATCGAGCTGTCTTCATATGCATAGAGTTACAGGGCATGTGTAAACAATCATGGTATGCAGTTTTTGGACTAGCAGACTACGAATTTGAACTGCTCTTTTATTCATATAGCATCCACCATTATAAGAATAGTTATAAGAATTGAGAATTGTTAGTGTTGATCATTTGATATTGCCTTACCATTTATATTGCAGGAGTCAACAATTTGATTATGGGGAATGAGATGGGTAACAATAACACTTCTGGAATATTGCACGGTATGGTTTGTACTGTTGTTTTCACCGTAATTTAGCTACGTACTTACTAACATTTGTGTTCTTATCTTCTTCATGTGTAATAATGCAGAATCTGATGATGCAACAACTGAAGTTCAGGAAAAATCTTTGCAACAACCTGTTCGCGTCAACAATGAGAAAGGGGAAAATCACGTAGTTCCCGCATCTGAAAATAAAAACATTGATGAAAAAGAAACAGTCTTGGCTTCCAATGATTCAAATGGAGCAGGAGATGATCATGCTTGTGACAATTCGCCAAATGGAGAAGGCATGTTCTTGCCAATGAATGTCTTTGAAACTCTGCAATTTGCTGAATAATTGCACCTGTGCTTTGAGAAGCCTTTTATTAGCTCAAAATGCTGTCAAAATCATGCATCCTGCGTGGCTGCACCTATGGAGCTGCCTCAGGCGTGATTTCAACAACATTGATTAGATATTAATATCCAATCAGAAATTGATTACAAAGAAAGGCAATGTGTAAGTAACTCAACGCTTCTGCTTTTGTAGAGTCGACTGTGACGGAAGCTGATTCTTCTGCTGCAAATCATAAAACTGAGATGAGTGTGGATGAAGCTGGTAATAATGAAGATAGTGAAATCCAATCAAATTCTCTAGCTAAGGAATTGGAAGATCATGAGAAACCTACAGAGACAATTTCAGTTTCAGAACAGAGACAATTTCAGTTTCAGACGAAAATCGTTTGGAAACAAGTCATAACAAGCTCCAGAAGCAGGTTTCTTTCACAAAAGGTTAGCATACTCAACCTAAAAGTCTTTTTGCCCTCACCTTTTTTAAAAGTAATTTAGCTATGTACTTTCTAACATTTTTGTGCTTATCTATACGCATTGCTTATGTACTAATGCAGAATCATACAATGCAACCACTGAAGCTCAGGAAAAATCTTTGCGACAACCTGTTTGCGAAAATGATGAGAAAGGAGAAAATCACATTGTTCCTGCGACCGAAAATAAAAAAATGGATGAAAAAGGAACAGTCTTGGCTTCCAAAGATTCAAATGGAACAGGAGATGATCCTGCTAGCAGCAACGCTTCAGATGTAGAAGGTACGTTATTGGATTTTTCAGCATGACAAAGTTCATAATGGATGTCTTTAAAACTCTGTTTGCAGAGTTTTGAATAGTTGTAATTGTGCATTTAAGGAGCCTTTGATTAGCTTCAATGCTGTTAATAACATTGATAGTTGCAAAAAGGCCTTTTAAGTTCAACTCAGAAAGATTATTCTGTTTATCTTTTTTGGGTAGATAGTAATCAATAAGATTGATTACAAGAAAGGTAATGTATAAGAAACTAAAAGATTCTGCTTTTGTAGAGCCGAATGTGACGGATCCTCCTGTTGAAAATCATAAAACTGAGACGAGTGTAGATGAAGCTGGTAAGGATTAAGATAGTGAACTTCATTCAACTTCTCTGCCCAAAAAATTGGAAGATCATGAGAA
>CAODLS010682587.1:0-16048 GCA_948243855.1 Flueggea neowawraea | reverse complement strand
AAAACCATCAATTAGGGACTAATCATATACTTTTACAAAGTTCTAAGGACTGAAAGTGTGTTTTTCAAAATAAACGTGCGCAACAGCTAAGGTTTGAGACCCTAGCCACCGTAGCCTTCTTTCTTTGTCGCAACTCCCTCTGTCTATCTTGCTCCCTTTCTCCGTCGCTCCACTCTCTCTCTCACTCCCTCTTTCTGTGTCGCGTTGCTATCTCTCTCTCTCTGTTGCGCGTTCTCTCACTGGCTTCTTCTCTCTGTCATGTCGCCCTATCTATTACTCCCTCTCTCCGTCGTCGTTTTACGTAACAAGCAGAAGAAAGACATCAAAGACAGAGAAGAGTGAGGAGATGATAACAGAAAAAAGTGATTAGAGAGAGAACGGACAAAGAAGAATGAGTCGGACCGAGAAAGATATAACGAGATGAAACGAATCGAGGAAAGGAACTGACGAGGAGGAGGAGGAAGAGAACGATTGAGGAGAAAGGAGAGGGAGAAGACATGATTAGGTAGAAGAGAGCCAAGAGGAGAGAGAAAATAATCAGATTTATGTATTTGGACATCTTAGAAATCAAAGTCCTACCTTAAGATTTGAGAAAATTCAACAAATTACGGGCACAATAGAAATCTTAATGTTAAAAGTGGACTCCTAAAATAATTTCCTCAAAAAAAAATTTTATTTTTTAGAAAATAAAAAATAAAAAAATATTTTCTTAATTAAACATATTCAAAAAATTTGTTATCGAATCAACTCATAAAAGTCAATTTAATCAATTTTAAGGATTATTTTGAATTTTTAAGTGTTTTTTATTCAATTTTAACATAATAATAACACTTTATCCACAATAACAATAACAAAAATAGTAATTAATTAAATATGTGGGACCAAAATTTTATGCGCATGATGAGGTCGAGAATTCTGATTGGTGGAGAGAGATCTAAATGGTAAGTCCCTGGGTTGTTTGGTTTTGCGCTTTTACGCTTTCGAACGGACGTGTGTGCAAAACGCGGCTGTTCAAAATATCGTGACCGGTTCCTCCGGTTTCCCGTGACTGGCAACAACAGCGAATATTTTGTTTGAAATTTCGGGACAAACGTATTGGATAAGATTATCTCTGCCTATAATTTTGTAGTTTTTTGTGGTCTCATTTTCTGAAACAATAATGTATTTTAATTTCTTTCCTTACATGGGGTTTGGCTAAGGCAATACTCATCGTAATAAGATCAAAAGGGACGGGAAAAAATAGTGGAATTAATTATTTTTGTCATATTATTAGTAAATATTTTGTTTCTTTGAATATTTCCACTAATTTGTAGGTAAAATTTAAGACAAGATTTTCACTATATTGTTTGAAGATTTTTTTTTGTCATAATTCATTGTACGTTTGTATTGTTCTTATCTAGTTTCTGAAAAAATCTTTAGCAATTCTCTAAATGTTATGCTTGCTAAAATCTAACATTTGGTTTCACTTGTTGTTTTCCTTGTAGTAAAGGTGAGAAAATATGAAAATACCTTTTTGTTAATAAAGGCATAAATCTTAGGAATCAATGACTACAATAGGACATCCCAACTAGGTTGCACCTCCCATGCGACTTCTTTATGTTCCTGAGCTTAAATTTATTAATGACAAAGAAAATGTATAGAAGAGTTAAATACGATCGAAAAAAAATGCAGAGAAAAAATTGAAAAGTAATACAATCTACTGCTAAATAAAGCGGAATCTCTCAACAAAATTTTAGTCATCATAAATGAAAGAACGACAAAAACTGGGAAAAGAAGGTCACCACTAGAGGCTAGCAATAAGCCGTCCATGGTTGGCAAACTTATCCGCCACCCCATTGTCTCCTCTATAGATGTGAGAAACAACCACATGTATATTAAACAGCAGATGTAAGCATTCCAACCATTTAGTGTAAACCTGCGAAGGAATTGAAGTGGAGCGAGTTTTAATTATTTGCACCACATAAGTTGGCTCATTCTCAATCCATAAGCTATGCCAACCCATCTCCCAAGCTTTCTTGATAGCAAAATGGTCGCAATATGTTCGGAAACAAAGGTAGGAGGTCAATCAGTTGGAGTAGAAAAACACCCCATGGAAAATCCTCTCGGATTTCGAAAAATGCCTTCCACAACAGAAGAAGTAGAACAACAAGATGAACCATCAGTGTTGACCTTCACCCAATTTGGCGGTGGAGGCTACCGTAGAAATGAGAGAATCCTAGGAGCTTTTGACGGTCTCCGTTGGATGTTTAGTTGCTTCAGAATATGACGATCAAATAAATTGTTATTCATTGTGCCTTCCTAAAAATAATTGGCCTCTCGAAGAGCACCCCAAATCTGTTGAAGGAAAAGATGAACCGGAGGCTGAATGCCCTCGAAGATGGCATTATTTTTGGTCTTCCAAAGTAACCACACCAAAGTCATTAAGGCCATCCTCCAATAAGCGCGGATTTGAGAGCTGAAAGTTAAAGTAGCTGTATACTCAAAAATCTCAATAAGAGAGTTGAAAGATGGAAAAAAAAAGTGACCAAAGAGAGACCAAACCACTTATCACACCGTCTTTGCAAAACTACAGTGTAAGAACAAATGAGAAATGGTTTCAATAAAACAATGACATAGTCTGCACATAAATGCCATATTGAATCTATGATTAGCCAAAGCTATTTATGTTGCAAATTTACCATGCACTAAAAGAGCGTGATGAATGAATGAAATGAGCTCAAAGAAAACACTGCCACAACATGCGTCTCCAGAAGAGCGAATAAAATCATATATCGCCTTCGTAATGACTTTCCCATCCATGGAATGAATCCAGAATAACTGATCCCTACTAATAGACAAAACCTTGACACTGTCAATACGAGCAACCAAAGAAGGAAAGGCTATTCATAGATGCCAAGGGATCTTCCACTCTCCATTAGCTCAGAAATCCCCCACACACCCTTCAACAAAATTCAACATGTGAAGCTATTCGATGACTGTGGGAATAACTATCTCCCAAGCCAAAAACTAACATAAATTTGCTCCCACACTAACCAAATAGAATTCGCTAACATGTTGGAGAAGTGAATGCAAATAGAGGACCAAATAGATGAACTCAAGTACACCGACTTTGGCAGGCCTTTTTTGTTCAAGAAATGCCACCTAAAACCGAACTTGCAAAGCACTTGCCCTCAATAATTCTCCAAGAAAATTTGCATAAAAGAGCTCCATTCAAAGTCTTTAAATTTTTAAGACCTAAGCCTCCTTCCTTGATGGGTTGGCAGTAAACATTCTAAGGCACCGAAACCAGTTTTCTAGTAAGAGTTGAGCTTGTCTATAGGAAATTTTTGATGTGCTTCTCCATGTATTTAAGAAGATTACTAAGCCACTGATAAACTCCAAAAGAGTGCAAGAAGGAACCCATAATAACAGAGTTAATCGGGCAAGTTCTATCAGCTTGAGACAGTGAATCCCCTTTCCATTTAGCAAATTTTCAAAGAATTTTATCAACAATACCTTATAGCCATTGATGCCTAAGAGTCCAACAAAGATGGGGATGCCCAAATAAATAAATGGCCAATGCCCTAACTTCATACTGGACTTATCTTTTAGTTGTTGTTTTCTGCGAAGACTAATTTTGCTCCCAAAGAATATACTAAACTTGTCCCAACTAACCCGTTGGCTAGAGAGAAGTCCATAAAACTCGAACATGCTATTAAGAACCTCCATATTGTGGTTAGTAGCATTACAAAAAAACAAGAATATCATCAACATAAAACAAGTGAGATGGAAAAACAAACTGATCGTGACTGATCGATGCAATAGAACCCGAGGCAACCAATGAAGATATCCTGCGACTGAGGAAGTCCTCGGCTAGGCAGAATAGGAGGGGAGAAAGAGGGTCCCCCTGTCGGGCACCTCTAGTGACTGAAAAATAACCGCATGGGGAGCCGTTGAAAATAACAGATAGGCTAGCCAATTTAAAAATCGCCATAAGCCACTGTAGAAATTTAGTATCAAAGCCGAAAGCAGATAAAACCTTTATAATGAGTCCTACTCAATAGTGTCAAAAGATTTTCTATTGTCAATCTTCAAAGCTATATTCCCACAAAAAGATTGCTTTTCAAACAAGTTTATGCCCTCCGAAGACAGTGCAATACAATCCGAAATCTAGCGGTTCTTCAAGAAGCGAACTGATTTTGCGAAATTATTTGAGTTGCAATTACTGTCAGTCTATCAGCCAAAATACGAGTAATAATCTTGAAAACAAAATTGCTCAATAGGCGGAAAGGCTGATTGTACCAAATTTGATTTAACTGTATTTTGAAATAATTATTTATTACTCATCAATCGGGAAAATGCAGGTTCCAATGAGAAAATTTTGACATAGTTACATTTTGTTTAACGAAAACAAACTAATGTGCAGATTGCTATTATTCTAACTATAATTATACTAGTGGAACAAAATCATCTACTGTCTTTTTTGCAAGTTTCTGAACCATAATGTACAACAACAATACATATAACTAAATATAAAACTACTACCAATAAGAAAAGAAAAATCACCCTTCCAACAAATGAAAACAAACTAAAACAATAAGAAGGATTTAAATAAAACAAATAATTAAACGCACAACCCTACAACAGCGAACATAACCACACACACACAAAATAGGCAATGACAATGATGATAAAAAACCAATGAACAGCAAAAGACGTCAATAACAGATGTGCCAACACATCTTTGATAGAAGGAGACATAGAGATCCTGACGACGAATGTAGGGAGAATATTATTTATTTATTTATTTTTGAAATCGGAGAATATTATTTATTCAGATGTAATAAGAGAGAAAATATGTATTTATTCAAAAAATTAAAACAAAAATATTAGAAGAAAGAGGGAGGTGTCGCTAACAGTAGGCTTTTTGTGGCATCTAAGAAAGAGGGTGTGCCACTTGAAGTTGTGTCTGCTAGGATTTTGATTATAACCAGAGAGAATCGAAATTGTTGTAGTTATTGATTTGATTATGTTCAAAAAACAAAACAAATCAAGGATACACAAAAGCTTCAACCAATATTGTGTGTGGTTCTATAGGGAAAAAATCTAAAGACCCAATTGTTAATTCATTTTCTGAGAGTAGAAAAATCACTAACGCCACAATTTTAGGGGGATTATTTTCTCCTTAAAGATATAACTTTTTCTTCATTTCATAAGTCAAAATATGTTTGGAATTGACTATTATTGTTTTGACTTAATATCTTTTTCGTTCTTTTAAAGGTGAAAATTAGATTTAGTTTTATCTAACAACTATAAGAGTGACAATACATTCAAATGATCACTTATTGTGCATGTGCATCAAAATAAATTTATTGTGTTGTCCCTTTATTATTTGTTAGATTAAATTAGATTTAATCTGAACCTTTAAAAGCGCGAAAATGACCTTTGGCTTAATATCCTTTTTCACACTTTCAACGGTGAATATTAGATTTAGTTTTACCTAACAGTTATAAAAATGACAACACATCAAAATGATCACTCATTGTGCATGTACATCAAAATAAATTTAATGTGTTCTCATTTTATTGTCTGTTATAGATTAAATTAGATCTAATCTATACTCTTAAAAGAACAAAAAGGACATTACAGTAAAAGGACAGTTGCCTCTCCTGCTCTAATTAGGGTAATTTTGGCCAACTTTTTTTTATCAAGCCTCAACTCACTAGGAGAAGGTATTAAACGCGTTATCGCGTGCTAACCGGTTCAAACCTCGGACATCATCGTCAATGGAGAGATGTTCAACTAGTGGGGCTACCAAGCCACAACAATTTTGGCCATTTATCAGTCGTTAGAAATGAGGAGCTATGAATTTCTTCTGTTACTTAATAAATGCATTATCGTGTGCTAGCCGATTCGAACCCCGAACATCGTTGTCAATGAAAAGGTGCTCAAACATTAGAGCTACTAAGGCACGACAATTTTAGTCATTTTATTAGTCTCTACAAATGAGGGGCATGAATTTCTTCTGTTACTTAATAATCATATTATAGTGGCATCGGTTAGATATTAATTGATTGTGTACCAAGATATTTCGTGATTATCCTAAATCTATGTCCAAAGATATTTTCTTGCATTTCGAAAGGTAACCCATATGCCAATAATAGAGATTTATAGCTCAAAAATTCTACGGATGGTCCAACCAAGAACTTTTGATAAGATATCCTCACATGATACTTAATAATGGTTTCAATTGACATCGAACTTCCTAAATATTTATAGAAATTGATAGTGAATTTTTAAATTAAATATGATGTTAAGAAAAGTGGGTTCACTCATAACGAATCCTTGGTCAAATATAATTTGATCAATATATGAGTATCCAATATTTAATTTATGGTGTGTGTAGTTTCAAAACTGAGGGTTAGAAGGTCGTGGCTGCTAAAACAGCCGATTGTACCTCCTCGATAAATGTAAAATATCCCGAATGTAAGTCTTAGAGCAAACAATAACGCTTAAATCCTCGTCATAAAAAAGTTAAAGGCTTAATAAAAAGAACTGACGGTTAGAAGAATTGGATTTTGCATGAATTTTGCTGAACAGCGTGCAATTTTGACTTTGCCGATGTGACATTAATGGGATTTTATTTTGGCCGATATAAAGTGTGTGTATTGTTTGATTTTCTTTTTCTTGCTGGTTTCTATCACAATTTTTACAATGATACACCCGCTTCTTTTAATCTCTTTCTGCTAATTCTCTGCAAATAGTGTGGTGGTGATGGTGATGAGGATGAACTATGGTACTTTTAAGTTTATATGCTTCACGTATCTTTGAACGCTAAGATTTAATAATATTATTTTAATTAAATTTAATTATTTAAATATAACTAATATATTATAATTTAATGTGTTCAATGCATTAAATTATTGGATTTAATTAAGATTTAATGTGCTAGATGCATTTAATCGTTAAATTTAAGTACATAATCATATATGACTTGTTTGGAAGAGTAGTATTTTCTGCGTTTAACATATAATATCAATATATAAGAATTTGTGTATTTTAAATAGTAAAAATTGAGGGTGATGTATTTTTTTGTCTTATGTGAAATAAAATGAAATTTTAATTTTGTTTTTTAAAAAGTTGTGTAATTCAAAAGTAATTATAAATGAGTATAGTAATGACATTTCACATATTACAACACCTCAAAAAAATTACAATATGCTATACACTTTTTTTTTTATGAGAAAATGATCCTTTTATTGAGTAGCATCAAGATCAATCAACGTTTGTAATTCTTGCGGAATATTACATAATAGAGCTCACCATTCAACATCATCACCAAATTTAACCACAAAATCTACTACTCTATTTGCCTCCCTTGGAACCTAATGAAATCTGCAACTCTGAAACGTAGACTTCATACGAAGGATCTCCCAACAAATGGTTCGGCTGTCCCTGTGCCTTTGTTGCTCTTCCATCTGCAATTGGTTGATTATTGCTTGACAATCCGACTCCACTTGAATTGATCTCAAGCCATTTTCGATTGCCATATCCATAGCCATTTTGATTGCCTCAACTTCGGCCACTACAACACTTCCCCTTCTCACTCTCCTTTTGGTTATGCTTAGAACACGTCCATCACTACCTTTCGCCACTGCTGCAATCCTTGCATTTGCCTCCTCAGAAGTAAAGCTTGCATCACAATTGATATTAACCACCTCTGGAGGGGGCTTCCTCCATCTTTGTTTCTCAACCCGTGAAGCCTCTCCTTCTCCGTGTTGCCAGCATTATTGGTCTCCTCCATTACTGCATCAATCTCCCTTATGTAATTATTAATTCTGTTCAAGATTATCAATGGATTAGGGGAGACTTTGTTAAAAATCCACTCATTCCTGGCCTTCCACAAAAACCAACAGACAATAGCCACTATCTCGATCGTCTTCCCTCCAGCCTCCGCACCACTTTGCAAAATATGCCACCACTCCTTAATCTGCAACAAGTACTGCATCAAACAAAACAGACAGCATACTTCCAGCCCAAACCGGTCTTACGTGTTGACATTCCATCAGAAGATGCTTGATAGTTTCGACCCCTTGCTCACAAACTGGGCATAGACTAGTAATAGAAACATTCCTCTTCTGAAGATTCTACATGGTCGGCAGAGCATCTCTAAACACTCTCCAAAGAAAGTGCTTAATCTTTGGCGGCAATTGAGCTTCCAAAGCTGTTTCCAAATCCGTGGATGGCAAAACTTGATGAGCTCCTTCCGTTAGGCTCTATAACTCCTTTAGCATGCGGTAGCAAGTCTTTACAGTAAACACTCCATCCTTGCTATAATGCCAAATAATTTCATCAGGCTTACTCACAGAAGTTGGAATTTTCTCGATCTCTGCCACCTCTCCTACAGAGAACGTTTGCTGCAACTTAACTAGATCCTATCCTCCTCCATCCTCCAACAATAGGTCGACCACCTTAATCATTCTCTCATTGCTCCTTCTCGAAGTGAAAACCCTAAATTTTGGTAATGTTGGTACCCAAGCTTCCTCCCAAATTGAAACTGCGCTGCCATTACCGATATTCCATCGTGACCCTTCTCCAAAGCTTCCTTCCCCACAAAATACTCCTCCATATCTAGCTTCCTTCATTCCTTATTTGACATCCAAGGAAATTACCATTATGAAAGTACTGACGCCTTAGGACTTGGACCCACAATGCATCCGGTTGTTGTAAAACTCTCCAAGCAAGCTTAGCTAACAATGCCTAGTTAAACAATGTGAGCTCTCGCAACCCTATACCACACTTATTCTTAGCCACCGTGAGTTTGCTCCATCCAACCCAATGAATTTTCTTACTAGAAGGATCCACTCCCTACCAAAACGTTCGTATGGCCTCCTCTATCTTTCGGACTACCTCTTTAGGGAACCGATACACCGCCATAGAGTACACTGGTAAAGCTTGGAGGACCGCTTTCACAAGCACTTCCTTGCCAGCTGGTGACAACAATTTCCCTTTCCAACCCTGAGCCTTAGATTTAACCCTGTTAACAATAAACCTCAAAGCTTCAGATTTAGACTTCCCCGACATCTGAGGAAGTCCCAAGTAGATCTCCCCCCTTTTCATTTCTCTACATCCCAACATCTCTAGGATGTGGTGCTTAATATCCATGTTAACATTTAGAGAGAACATGATACTGGATTTGTCAAAATTAATTCTCAACCCCAACGCCTTCGAGAATTGTGTGAAAATATCCTCCCAATGTTGAATTTCATTAAGGTCTGCTTTGGCAAACACAAAAGTGTCATCAACAAAAAGGAGGTGTGTAATTACAGGACATGTCCCATTAATCTTGAACCCCTCCATTTGCCTTTGCCGTCTTTTGAAGTCAATAAACCTTGAAAGAGCCTCTGCTACAAAAAGAAACAGGTAAGGGGAGAGAGGGTCTCCCTGCCTCAAACCCCTCGTTGGACTGAAGGATTCAAGCGGTTGAACATTAAACATTATATTATAACTAACAGTAGAAATACAAGCATAAATCCATCTACACCATACTTGACAAAACCCAAACCGCTTAAGCACATTCATCAAAAATCCCCATTCCATAAAGTCATGGGCCTTATACAAATCCAGCTTTAAAGCAAGATTTCCAACCCTCCTTTTAACCCTCTTCCTCATTAAATAAACATTCATGAGCAATAATTATATTATCCTGAATCATTCTCCCAGATACAAAAGCATTCTAGTTTGGGGAGATAAGGTGATTCAACAACGATTTCATTCTAAGCACCAGTAATTTTGATACAATTTTATAGACTACATTACAAAGGGAAATGAGTCTGTAACTTTTAATGGAGGAAGGATTCGGTACCTTTGGGATAAGCACAATACTTGTCATGTTAAACTCCTCTAGTAAGGTTTGGGTTTGGAAGAAACTCTGAACTGTCTTCAAAAGGTCCGCTTTTATCACCTGCCAATTCACTTGGAAAAAGCCAGCAGTGATTCCATCTGGTCCTGGGGCCTTAGAAGGATCTAAACTGAAACATGCTTCTCGTACCTCATCCTCTGAAACTGGGCCTGTCAACAACCCATTCATCTCATCATTAACAATAGTAGGAATAGCTTGCAGAATCTCCAGACTCTCTACCTGTTGCAAGTTGGACTGATACAAGTCAGTGAAGAACTGCAAAACATGATTTTGTAAGTCCTCCTGTGTTAACCAGCGCCCCTGTAGATCCTTCAACCCTGTTATCCTGTTATACCTCCTTCTCTTCACTGTAGACACGTGAAAAAACCTGGAATTTTTGTCCCCCATTTTCAACCAACTCACCCTGGCTTTTTGAGCCCAATAAACCTCCTCATCCCGATAAGCTTCCTTCAATTTCTTCAAGATTGCCCTTTCTTAATTTTTATTTTCCATCGTAGCCTCCCGACTCTGATAATCCTATAATTCCTTCCCCAGCTCCTCAATTCTCTTTCGGCTATTAGTACAACTTAAACGAACCCATCTACATAAAGATCTCCGACACCACTTGAGCTTTCTCCCTACGACAAGTTATGGGCAACCCCTTACCATTTTCCCCCCTTCTTTTGAGATACTCTATTTTTAAGAGTTGAGATAGTTTAGAGTGAAGAAATGAGAAAAAAATATATATTTAAGAAGTGTTTATAAAAAAGTAGGTAAAATCAGTTGGTAAGGATAAAAAAATAATTTTTTGGTTTTTTATAATACTTCGACAATAATATTACAATTTGAGTAAATCTGACCAATTAAAACGATCCAACTGTAACATTTTCCAAAACCGTTAACTGTCTCCCACCTAAACCACGAACCATACAAGCCCTCCTTCACTGGTAACCCCGCCTGCAACCGTTCAAACCGATCCTCACAGGCCTTTTCCTGATGTCCGATTAATCCACAAAAATAACAAAAATCTGGCAGGCGTTCATATGACACAGGCAATCTATCAACAACCCTTCATCATTCTTAGCAGCTAGCCAAAACTTCAGAGGCTTTGTAATGTCCAGAACCACCTTCATTCTTAAAGTAACACACCTTTGGCCTTGTAGCAACTTTCATCTAACTCCGGATATTCTCCAAATAATAGTCCTAAAGTGAGCGCTTTCTCCGGATTTATTTGGTCTGGAGGCAAATTGTGGATATTGATCCAGCATTTCGTTTTCTGGAAATCAATATGCTGTAAGAGAACATTATCCGGCCACTCTTTAAGTATAAGCCAGCTTGTGTTGATTAACCATGGTGCCCCTTGCATTGCTTTAAATCTGTCAAACGGGTGTTGGAAAATGAATTCAAAAGTAGTTAAATCAATCCCCTTCACCTCAAACTCTCTCCGTAACCGCCACGCCTTCTCCATTACACTTTTAACAACTTTTGCATTGTAGTTACGGACTGAGATAGCCTTTCCTACCAGAGAACCTCTTGGTTAGAAGGCTTCTTTGCTGATCTCTTCAGTTGCACGACTGTCCCATCTAGTTCCTGATCTACCTCTTCCCTTTGCAATGAACTCATTCTCCGCAGCAAATCCTCCATCCAACCCTGACCCAAACCAGCACCTTCAAGAGAGAAATATCTGGACTAGTAAGTGAATGCAACATTGATCCTTAACTCCCTTCCTATGCAGACATTTCTTAATAATAAGATTTCTCCTGAGTAAATGCATCCCACTAACCGCCTTTAATGTCCAAAAGACACCTACTCTTGTGTATTCACCCGTCCTTTCAGATCTGACTAGTGATCTCCTAAAGACTTCCACCCTTAATACCCCTCTTAAATGAATGGGTGTAGGACTACCAATAGGCTAGACGAGATTCAAACAACAAAGGATCTATTGGACAACTTGAGACGAGACTTTGAAAGAAAACTTCAACGAGGGAGAGAGTGCTCCAAAAGTTCTGAAATTTGCTATACACTAATATATGACTACAAATAAGTATATTATATATTTTTTATACTATATATTACCTGCCAAACGAGTTTATAAACTTAAAAATACCATAACCTTCGCTGAGTAAAAAGCGAAAGGTGCCTGAACTTGGATTTGGAAGAGGTGAGGGGTTTTACAGAAATATGGGATAATAATGATTGCATTGCAGTCATTTAATGCAAGAATATCTATTTGGATTCTTCCGTTACCCAAAAAAAAATCGAAAAACTTATTTAATTTTGTCAACAAGGAGAAAAATGGGGAACACAGAATTTGTTGACCTAGTCTACGAAAAGTATTTTTTATATTAACAAAATACTGCACCTTTTTAATATAAAACGAATTCATACACATTTCCCACCTCTAGTTCCATCTCAAAGGTTTAACCCTTTTCTTTTCCTTCGTCTACGAAAGATTAACAACTAATAATAAACATGTTGTTTTTGTTTATTTACCGGGTTTTTAGTTTATTATAATCCCAAAGCATGTGTTATATTATTTTTGAATATCAAATTTGTTAATTTTAGTCTATCATCTACTATGTGAATTTATGAAAACCAAACAACCAATAGTAAGTGTTTGTATTAGAATTTTTGATATGTTGGTGCCAATTACTTATTAATCCTACAAAGCCACGGAGAAATGTATATGTAATTGGTATTGTTTGTGATCGACATACAAATTTACTTGGTTTCACTTTTAAATCTATGTTTACGAGTAAAGGACAAGCAACAAATCCATTATAACTTAATAAAAAACAAATCCACTCTATAGAACAAACAAATACAAATGAAGACAATAATCAAACCCAAATCTCACTTACACCCGATCTCACAAAATATTCTTGAAAGAATATTAACTCACACCACCAACCAAATTACCCCTCACAAAACACACTTATTTTTTGGCAGAGATCACACAAGTGAGGGATTACAAATTTTGTTCTCAAAATTGGCTTCTAATTGGCTCTCCCAAAATGGGCTTTTGTGGCACACACAAGTGACCGCAAATACGGCAAATTTATAGGCAAGGACCTCAACTCCCTACCAATCACATCAATGCCAATTAGCCTAATTTCCTACGCTTTAGGGCCAACTTTGATGTAGAGTGATCGAAGGCTATTTTAGGACCAAACATTCAGGTCGTTAATAACAGGTATTTTAGTAGATCGTGGTATTTATATTGCAAACTAATAAATTGATTAAATCACATAATTGAGAAGTATAATATTCTGAACAATAATGTATTGAAAAATATGCATTTTCTATATATATATATATATATATCAATTCTGAAAATTTGTAATAACTCATCTATTTTTTGTACAAAAACAATCTATTGATATAAAAGTTAAAAAACATTACACAAAGACTATACACCAATAGCAAATAGAAGACTCGGACGAATGTTACTAAAAAATAATTAATTTTGAGATAATTTGTTTAAGGTAATATTAATAAATTTTATAGATTGTATAATAAAAAAATATATTAAATTAACGTCTTTTAAAACATAAATTGTAATGGACAACCTATAATCAACAAACAACTTCTTTATGTCAATTGCCACAAGTTTTTTTTGGTCAAGGTTGCCACAAGTATAACACTACGTAGTACATATTAAACTGTTAGTGTTGTTGTAGACTATGTTCGCCCATTTATTGAGGTATTGTTCGCTCATAGTTTATGGATCTTCACGATTTTGTCTAAGAAAAGACATCTCAATAGTTTGATGGAGGAATGTGCTTATAAGCGACCATTGACCTCGATTTCTAAAAGGGCCTATTGTAATGCAATACTCTCACATCGCCTAAAGAGTCGAGGTCAATGATTACTTATAAGCACATTCATCCCTCAAATCATTGTGATGCATTTTTTCTGGACAAAACTGTGATGGCACATGAGTCCAGTGCGAACAATATCTTAGTGGATGAGTCCAGCGCGCAGACATGGTCTACAACAATTGACGTCATTTGTGGAAACTCGAGCAAAAATCTATCGAGCTAGAAGATGTATTCTCGAGCCCCTTTGCGTCGACTGAGCGGCTATTGTAGTGTCATACTCCTACATCTTCTAGGAGTCAAGACCAAATATCACTTATAAACAATTTCATTCCTCAAATCAGTGAGAAGCATTTTCTTAGATAAAATTGTAAGAGCATATAAATTGAAAGTAAACAATACATCAATAGATAGTGTATATTAGTGCTGCTCCACATACTCGGTGTCTTATCGGTTATTATCTAAAAGTTGACTTTTTAGACGATTTCTTTGCGTGTGAGTAAATGAAGCATTCCTTTCTCTTTTTCTTTTTGTTTAATCTGTTGCAAATAATGGATTCTGTATGCAGAAAGATTACAAATCTTCATAGCTGAAAAGCCTGTTGGTCTATTTGATTTATGCTCTAATTTGGCTTATGCGTTTATTTTATACTTGTCATTCGGGATGTGGAGGGGTTCAAATAAATAACATTATATCAGATTATAAGATAAAATAAATTCTTGAGATAAATACTTAGTTAAAAAAATTAGTGATGATACATGGATAAAAACTCATTAAGTATATTTAATTTTAAGTTGTAACAAAAGTGTTACAACCGTTATCAATGAAAAATGTTATAGGACTTTAATACTCACTCTTTAAATTTCCAATCTATAAATAAACATGAGGAACAACTCGTCGAGGTACGTTTTACTACACCTTACTTACACTAATACTCTATCAAAATCATTACTGATGTGAGCGTCAAAGATTTTAGATTTTTCCTGAGAGTAATCCGACATCATCGTGTTTCATGTGTTAGCAGGTTACGAGGTGTTGTTCAATTTCTCAATCGTTTGTGTTCTTCCCTTTATTGTTGTTAGAATCGAGGTAAGAACAATTGCCGCGTCTGTGGAAACTCGAGCAAAAAAACGTCGAGCTAAAATTGTGTTCTCAATTCCCTTAAAAGCCTAAGAGTTGAGACCAAAGATCATTTATAAATACATTTCTCTCCCAAATTACTGAGGCACATTTTCAGGGACAAAATTATGAGAGTTCATAAGTTTAGAGCAGACAATACCTAAGTAAACGGGCCTAACGTGTCAAGGGACATGGTCTACAATATTTAGTATATAATATTTTTAGTCATTTTTATTTTAGCCACTTTCTAACCATTAACAATATACATCTTTTCAATATATATTAATATGCTTTTTATTTTTTTAAATGACTGAACCTTTCATCTGCTAATACACCTATAGTATATATAATTCCCTAATTAATTTTTTAAATATACTTTTTAAATATACACAAGCTCAACTACAAAACAATTACGTACATGAACAAAAACTAAATTAGATTATTATCTCTTAAGACTTTTTCATTAACAAATGCATCCAAAAAATTATTTAGCTTATAAGGATTAGTTTTGGAACAACAATATTTAGCATATTTTTTCTTAAAATATGCAAAGCATACTTTCGTAATACAAAAACTTTTAATAATAAATTAAACTCATACTATAATTATTAGGTACACAATTTAACTCATACACTGTATTTATTAAGTACAAAATTTATCAGTAAAATTTATGGCGGTCCCTGAGGTTTGCTTATCTCTCTGTCCTGGTCCCTACGCTTGAAAATTTGCCGCTCCGGTCACTGCTACTTAACTCCATTTGTTTTACTTAACAGAGAAATAAAAAAAAAAAACAAATTTACCCCCAAATTTAAAATATATTTACCCTCTCAACTGACTACCACCGTTCTGTTATATCTCTCAATATTCTCATCTCTCTCTCTCTCTCAGTCTTTCTTTAGATCTCTCTGCATCGAAGCCTGCTGAAAATCCACACAAAAATTCCTTCATTTTCCCTCACTTTCTTGCCAACCAAATGCCCTAAAAAACTTGAGAAAATTAAGCAAAAACCACTAAAATTAATTAACATATCTCATTTCAACTCCAAAACTCAAAAAGCAATTTCAAACACAAAAAAAAAACTCCTCAACTCGTCTTCATTTTCTTCAACATTTATCACATCCATTGCAATCTAAATATTTGCAACAAGAATAAAATCAAAATCTATAGCAAGAATAAACTAAAGATTGCAATTTCGCAACAACACTGGAAACCAGATTTGTATCAAGAAAAT
>CAODLS010682405.1:0-14463 GCA_948243855.1 Flueggea neowawraea | reverse complement strand
ATGCATTAGCATCATTGCTTGTGAATCCGCAATGTTGTCTTAGAGTCTTGATAGTAAATAAATGCCAGCTGGGGATCGTTGGAGTTCTTCAAATAATTCAGGCAGTAGCAGGTTTTCTAACCAGACCTAAGTTTAGTTTGTCTCCTAAAATATGAATTATAGTTGTTTTTAATCGGCTATTTACGTGCAGAGAACTTCTGTTTGCAAGAGCTCCATATTGCTGACAACATCAACTTGGGAAAAAAGGAGATGACCCCATATGAACCAACAGAGAGAGGGCTCAGACATTTTACCGCCAATTGCCATCATATCTGAATCTTCCTTAAAGATGGGTGCAGCCAAAGAAGCCTTTATGGACCAGCAGGACTTTTGTGCTGTGAACACCAACTGTAACCTTGAAATTGCCGATAGCGAAGAAATGAGAGGAAAAGCTACTCCATTGGAATTGGATGATAGCTGCACAAGCTCTTGTCAGAAAAACTCGCCTTTTGACTGCCAATATATACAGGAACTAGCAACTGCCATTGGCATGGCAAAACAATTGGGGTTCCTGGACTTGAGCAATAATGGTTTCTCAACACAGATTGTGGAGGCATTTTATGCAGCATGGTCATCTAGAGCAGGGGCGGAGTTAGCTTGGCGGCACGTTAAGGATCAGACAATTCATTTCTCTCTGGAAACAAATAAATGTTGCCGGGTAAGACCTTGCTGCAGAAGGGATTGATTCTGTTCTGCTGAAAGTTGTTAGGCAGCACTATAACAAATGGCTTGCCGGAGGATTAGTAGACTACAGAACCAAATTTCTTGCATGCCTTTAATAAATTTTACAGCATCTATGTTGACCAAAAATGTAAGTTGCTCGTTATCCGATTATCATAACTTATTCACGTAAATATTACAATGAGAAATTTATAGAATCATACAATCATTACTGATGCTTCATCATCAATGTCTGATATACTATCTAGTATGACTTTTACTTTTCAATAGTTAAATGAGCACACCTTTTTTAATAAATCATTTTATTTGCTTCCATCAAAAATTGAATTCACAACTCCTTAGTCTTGGATACGACTTTAATATTAACGAGTTACAAATTCATTGGTTAAACGAGCACACTTATAATTTTCTCATATGGATAGTTAGTGATAGCTATTCATCTTACATCTGGTTATACCTCACTTGTAGACATGAACTTGTTATAATTCTGCTACTCTACTGGAATTATTTTTTGTTTGTGGGGAAATCAGGGTATTATTGATTTCAACTTAACGTCAACACTAGGGAAGACTGGCATGAAAACTCAAGGATTAAGTGTATATTAATACAAGAGGCAAAAGTAATTCTAAATATTGTTTGAGGTGACAAAAAAAACTGCTTCATAATTGTTTTAAACCATTTCCTTAAAACCATTTTCCTCTTCCATTGTTGTTTGAGCCACAAACCCAAAGGAAATAGTAGATCATGGGCTTTCAGATTTTCCATCAAAAGCCTAATAAAACGCAAAAGCCCATTTACTTATCCTTTATGTCTCATCCATCTCCAGCTTTCTAAGGAACGAAATAGTTGTGGAAATTACATCCGACGGGATATCCTTGAAACATAGTTTCAGTCAGTTACAGGTCGTAGAGATTTTACAGATCAAATTTCGTGGTATTAAATTCTAGTTAAATTTTAAAAACTCATTTTATGGAGTTTTTTGTTATATTTAATTTGATCAGATGAGTTTAAATCAAATACTCAATTTTTTAGCGATATTTAACTTTATATTAATAGTTTTCAAATCGCAACCAAATTAATTAAACCATCCCTTAAATTTTTGAATTCACAAAATGATTAAATGTACTTGATTGTAAGGATAGAATTTTTGGGCAAAAAGACTAACATTGATCAATCTCGGTTAGAATATTATGGTAATAAGTTTTAAGGAATGTTAACTTAATAATTCAAACTTCAACTTTTCGACCAATTTAGTGTCAAATCCATGCTCTTTACATATATGCATTGCTGGCACTGTGATCATTTCATAAACATATAATGATCATTGTGAATGATAGTAGATGCATAAAATCAATGTGAATAATACATTTAGTGCACTAGAATCATTGTGTGGAAATAATTGTTACTGGCCACAAAAATAAGTACCTCATAACAGTAGAAGTACAGCCATGGTAAAGAAAACAGTAGAATGTAAAGGTAGCTATCCCGTGTATTGTAGTTCTTTATTACTTGAATCTGTTGATTAATTCATTAATCATTTTAAGGATATGGTGATCAATTAAGGGTTCGTATATGTGATGAGTAGAAACTGGGTAGCTCTATTACAACCGCATGATTATATTATTGCACGTATTTTTGTGCCATTTTATGCAATAATTTAGCCACCATTACCATTGATTGTGCTCTAAATGATGCAATTTGGCTACATTCTTTGGCGGTGAATGGTTGAGAGCCATCATTTAGTAGAATTGATTGACAAAGTAGAATTGATGCAATTAGTAGTGTCATTTTCAAAGCGTGCTCTTCAAGTTGAACCTTAACAAATACAAGAACGATTACAAAAGGTTTAAATTAATTTTAGAACTTTACATTTTGCAAATGAGTGAAAGTAATATTTAGAGTTATGTGGTGCACATCATAGCAAATGATGGCTCAAAACTCCTTCAATTGTTATTATTGTTACTAGTGCAGTAACAGTGCATTCCATGGTAAATTGTAATCTTATTATTTTAATTAGTTTAATTAATTATAAAAAAAATTAAGTTGAAGGTTGAGTTACATGGATAGTTGAAGTGTTAATTGGAGCTCCTAAAAAAATTATTGGAGAATATTGTCTAACTAAGAAAAAAAATTATATTCAATTATATCTATTTCACAATTTCTTCTAAAAAATAATTAAATTTTTAGAAATAGATCTAACAATAAGAAATATTTATTTATAATAAATTAAACAATCGCATATATGTATATAGTAAAAAAATATTTTCCATATTTTTTCTCATGTAATTTATTAAATTTATTTTTTTATCTATTATCATTTTTATTGAAATAGGGCATTTGATTTGACCAAAATATATTAAAAAATTAAAATTGAAATAAGTTAATCAATACTATTCAGTTGACATATTGAACTATTTAAACGGAGTTTTATTACTTTAAAAAAAAAAGAAATCAATAACTGCTCATATTATATTGTACCATCGTAAAAAATTAAAAAAATTACTTTTTATTATACTTTTTTATTTGAATTATTATTTTTGTTGATATTATATAATGTAAAATATGACAATATATTTTTATTTAGTATATTCAACTCTCTTTAAAAATAAAAAATTACTTGTCAATGAACTACATATAGTTGGTGTATTTAACTTCTTTTCAATGACTAATAATAACATAAATAAAAAACTACGTGTCAATTAGCTATGAAGAAATTTGACAAAAATATAAAAAAAATTGCCTAACATATATATATATATATATAACCAAAAATATTTATTGATATTCCATTCAATTAATATAAATGATCTCGTTGCAAGATACACATTAGTTTAAATTAAATGGATAAAACAATTTTTTATCATTGTAAAAATACTATTTTTAATAAAAAATGATAAAACTAAATTAAAACATTGGTAAATATGAACGACCACAGCATGAATCGATCACTTTAATACAATTTTTTATTTGGACACTTTTTTTTTGTCCAAACTCATGAAAATGAAAATTCTATTGATTACTGTAGTACATTACTTCATAAGCATCCCTAAAGTGGGATGAGGAAATTCCACTTTATCAAATTAGTATTTTAAATTAATAAACTTATAATTAAAAATAATTTTTTAAAACTTAATAAAAAAATCAATTTGAAAAAAAAATATCGAATTGTCAAAATAACTTGTGGTGATTTTAACTATACAAAAAAAAAACTTGTGGTGTTTTTTGGATAAATTCGCCACGGAATCAATTTTTAGTTGGTGGTGTGCACTATTAATTCAAAATGCAAAATGTTTTCTTTTGTTTTAGCTGTTTTTTAGTTTAATGGATTTAGTTTGGTTTTTCCTCTTATAATAGTTTAATTAATGGTTTGTTTACGTTGAACTCAATTTAATATATATGTTGTATGCTTGTAAATGAGTGACACACGTGTGCAAATACAATATTAAAATACTAATGAGCTTGCAATTTATTAATGTTAGAGTCAATTACCGCACCAAAACGTTGTGAGTTCAATTAATAATGCAAGCAATAAGAATAATATTATATTTATTCCATATATACATTTTCTTTACTGAAAATTAAAAATTCTCTACACATTATTATATAACCTCTTTAAGGTGCTCTTCGTATTGAATCTCGGGTTGTAAAAGCATATTTAGATCCCAATGCCCAAGTTTTGATTGATAGACAACAATTAATTTAATTCGAAACTATCAAAGGTAATATCCTGCCTTCTAATGTGTTTTCGGAGCGAAATCGTTATTCTATCCTTCTTATGTGTATCCTTAAAATGCTTGATTAATTGGTGTAGTATGCATGAATCACAAGTGGATTTTTTTTTAAATTAGCATGCTAGTCTAAGCTTACCTTTGTGGTTTTGCTTCAAAGAGGATCTTAATTTGGTGAAATTGAGCTTTTAATAACTAATAATTCAATGCATGTTTCCATTATTATATTAATGTAAGGCAAAATAGATGTATTGGATAAAAAAAAGCATAATAGATATCTTATGCATGTTGTCAATAGTATATTTCCAAAAATCAAATCAATAAAGGCCCTGTTATTATTTCAAAGATATGACAATTAAAATTTTTTCCCCTTTTGTACGTAAATTGAATTGTTGCTTTGAACAGGAAACACGTTGAATGGTCAAAACGAAGAAAATCCAATAAAAAGCTCAATAGTGATTAATGAAATTTATATTTTATCAATGAAGTAGGCCTTGACACCACATTAATTTTATAAATTTTGTACTACCTGCCATTAGTAGTAGAATGAGAGATGATCTTACAATAATGATGGTTATTGGATTCAGTTGTTCCCTATTGCGTATGCAATGTGTCAAGAATATATGTGGGGGATGACTCCAACTCTTATTTCTATCCCTTGCAGAACATTCCCCATCCAAATCTAAAATTATAGTAGAAAATCATTTTTATGAGTAGAAGAGAGCATGGAAGTGGGTTACAATTCATTTGTAAAGAAACTTATATAAAAAATTCATTGGTAAAGAAAAACTATGTTATAAAGAAGCATGTGTAATGTGACTAGTCGCAAGAATTAATTAGGATGAATAATAGATATGGTCTATGCCGAATGCGGATGAGTATGTATTTGATTGGTATTGAGTTATCTCTAATACTAAGAATTAATTAAGAATTCGACTGGTAGGAGCAGATTGAAAGGACTTTAAAATAAAAATAGATACGATATGTAAAAGAAACATGTGATCTTCATATAAAAGTAGGGTCCAAATTTGTTTTCACAAGACAACTATCAATCACACGCACGCTTGATTGACCTCATTAGGTTGAGAAAAGGATTCATCACATAAATAATGAGAAACAAGATTACAAAACTGTTTCAATCAATAATGCAAAATCCACGAATTGCAAAACAGTTAAATCTTGGAATCATATTATCAACATTTAGCTAATTAGAGATCAAGATTCTTATTCTGGTACTAACTGATCAACATTTGTGTTTCTGAAAGCATAAACATTGACATCTACTAGTTGATGTAAAAATTATCGTCACCAACTTGACAGGTTGGAAAGACAAGATTGAATTTCCATTGATAGAACAACGAATGCAACTTTTTTAGGTGTGGTGTCATGGCTTAAACTTTGCTCGTTCTTGCGCTCCAATTGCCATGTCAAAAATTTCCGGATTATTTGTTTACAGAGAAGAAATTTGGAGTTTGACTAGTTGAGATAAAATTTGTGAAGCAAAATAATATATCTTTTCAAGCTTCTCACTAGGGTTTTATATTTTTTATTTAAATATATTTTCAAATAAAATGATACTTTTATATTCAAATCCTCATATACATAACATGAAGAAAAGGGAGGACGATGCCAACAAAGGGGGAATAAACTCCATGGATAAAGAGAAGAATGAATAGCTTTAAGAGGACGAAAAATGTTGTGGGAAACGGAGAAAAGAACAACCAATGCCCTACCGTAAAAGAAGAGGTGGTGAATGGACGAAAGAGAGAATTTTTTAGGAATTTGTTGTTGTGGAGGAGATGAGAGAAGAATAAGAGATGGGAATTTTATTTATTTCTTTATTTTCTTTTAGTTTTTAATCAAAATTTTCGGAAATTTGGGACAAAAGGCACATTATATATGCAACGAAAATTTAAAATCTGAGTCTTTGAATCCTACAGAGGATCTATGCGATTCGATTAAACCCATTAAGAATAGAAGAATACTTCCATTAGAAACTAACCAAAGCCGACAAAAGAGATGCATTGTCACAATCTATTTCCGGACCATGACCGGCGTACGAGACAAACTGTCTATAAAAACTCAGCCCATCTCGCGCAATCCTCGAAGAATAGAACTACAACTAATTTATTTCAAACAAAACTAAAACCATTGTAAAAGTTATTAATAAAATAGAAATCCAAGCACGTTTAAAACATAAATTTTCATAATAATAAAATATTTGATAAATAATAAATAATATTTAAATACCAAATAAATATGCAGAGTCAAACACCCACAAGTATATCGGTGCGGAACAACTAACAAAATAAACAACTGGACCCGAACAAAAAAGCACTGACTGAATTGCAGAATGCCTCACCGTATGTTGAATGCTGACAGATCGCAATCAACCAAAATCACTTAAAAAATAAGAACAAAGGAAATAGACAGAAAAGAAAGGGGTAAGAATCCATAGTGAGGAAACAACACTCCAGAATGTCTCATACGTGCCTCACAAAAATAGTTTGAAAACATTAGAAAACTTTGCATGCATATATAAATGTATATACGTATACACGCTAGATACAAAATAGTAGTTTCAAAATTCATTTCGAAATCATTCGCAATCAAATAAAACAACAGTCAGACAGATTAGCTAAATAATTATCTCAAACAAAATATTTAGTTTTCAGAATATAAAATAGCCAAAATATTTCCTTTCAAAATATTTACCAAAATTCATATTTATTTTCCCAAAATATTTTCAGAGAGAAATGCTAAAGTATTTTCAGAGAGAAATACCAAAATCGAAAACATTATCAGAGTCAAAAATCATGCGATGTAGATATCATGCCAAATGATAAACAGAGTTGATGATCACTGATGATTCACCCATACTACATTAGAACTGCGCTGACTAGATCAGATCAAAGTAAATTAACAACCTTAAGAGTCCAAATGTTACCCGACTCAAAAGGGCTAACAACTGACAGTCTTAGCGGCTCTAAATAGTACTCCGTCCACCCTAAGGGTTTCAAGGTTGTAACAGAACAAATACTGATCTAAGAACATCTGCAAGCATTGCAGTCCCCGCACTCTAGCTAGATATATCCTGTCAAACTGCAGAACAATACACTATTGGAAAATGAGAAAAACACAGGCTCACCAAAATTAATACCAAAATAAAACATATCGTGCCAACATAATCTAACATGGGACTAGTATTAAGATCCAAATCTGGATCATACGTGGACTTCGCCACTAGAAACATACGTGGACCTCCGCCACTAAAAATATATAGTTACGTGTGTTAACTAGACACACGGGTTACCACATACCCTGATAACTGAGTATTATCACCTACACTGGTAATTGAGATTTCACATTAGTATACCAAAAGTTACGTTTACCCACGTAACAAAGGCATCCCATATCGAAATATTTTACTGAAAATATATGCAAATATTTATTTAAAAATATCCAAACAGACAACATGTCGAACATACATATTGTTTCCAAATACAGTGAAAATATCTCAAAATACTTAATAGAGTATTTATTCCAAAAACCAAATACATGTTTTAGAAAATATTCTTAAAATTCAAAACAGATGGTTTATTACCGAAACCATAATAAATATTAAAAGATAACATTTATTTCAGAAACCATCAAAAGTCCAAACAAAACATTTATTACAAAAAAAAGTAATAAATTTCAGAGCAGATTTTCCATGTAAGTCAAATTTTAGGATTTTCGATCCTTTAATAATTTCGAATTACATGCAAAGGTTCATACACAATAAAAACAATATAAGTTTAGGAGACCCAGTTTTATGTGTTTAAAGATATCATTCCACTCACCTGAAAATCCAAACTAAATGGCCCAGTCAAGCTCTACCGGTGGCTGGTCAACCTCACTGACCGGAACATGAAGCTGAAACAATTATCAAAGCAGAATAAAAAACATAATGCTGGTACTGTGGCGGTACCAAAATGCATGATATGCAAATGGTGACTCAAAACATCGAAAACCCATTTTGAACAAATATCTAACGTTCTCTTCCAAAAATCAAATATATCATAAAATTACAATTTGGTGGTTCGACTATTGTAAAATTACTCTTTAGTCCTCAAACTTTCCAAAATATAAAATAGTCCTCAAAGTATTCTCAAAGTATCAAATAGTCCCCCAATTAGTCAGAATCTCCAAATTAGTCCCCTAACTATTTGAAATTACAATTTAGTCCTCAATATGTCAAATATCAGATCTGGTCCTCAAATAATTCAGAATTATGTAAAATATTCAAACTAGTCCCAGTGGCAGAATTTTATACCATAACATCCAAAATCCATATCAATTGAAACCCGATGTTCTAATCCGTTCACATTACTCCTAATCAACCCCATAGTCTTTAATCCATCAACAAACTCAAAATCAACAAGAAATTGCCCAAACCCAAATTGAACCCTAGTTCAAACCACAACTCACCAAATCACGCAATTCCAAGCTCAAACTATGTTCATATAACCTCAATACAACCTAATCTAACAACCCCTAACATCCATTAAATCAGAATCATAAGAAAATCCAAACCTTAAATCAATTGGCCTAAAATAGATTTCATGGATTAATGCACAAAAGTGAGTTAGAAAGAAGGAAAGAGAAGTAATCTTACCTCAAAAAATGATTAAAGATGATGGACAAACAATGTGGGAGCAGATAGAGACGATCTGAGAGTGAGAGTATGAGAAATGAGAGAGTGAAGAACAAATGGGTCAGGTTTAGGGTTTTAAGTTGTTTGAACAAGGCTCATGTACGTGATTCTAAAGCTCATGTACATTAGAGGACCCTCACGTACGTTACCAAGCATCTCACTACGTTATCGGGGTTAAAAATCGCATCCAGAGGCATCAGACCTGTCACGACCCGAGTCGGGCCGGTGACCGATGTACAAGGTGAACAATCTATGAAAGTCTAGCTCATCTTGCACAAACCTCAGAGATACAGATATTCTACTCAAATAATTGTTTATCAAAACATTTATTTAATAAAATACGATATAAAAAAAATAGTATGAATATAATACTATTAAAATAAATATGAAATCATCATAATATATTCAAAATCCAAAATACAAAAGTATAGCTCAGTATCCCACAGAAACCTGGTATGGAACTCTAACTACAAAATACAAAAGTAGAGCCTGAAACGAGGGCACTCACTGAATAGTAAAGAATGCCTCACTGGTGACGGGGTGCTAAACAGATGTTAAGCGTCAAAATATCTGCCAGACATACAAAGAAGATAGACAGAAATAAAATGGGAGGGGATCAGGACCCAGTAAGGAAATAGCACTCTAGATTGTCTCATGTGTGCCTCACACAGACAGTTTTGAAAACTATACAACACCTCGTATGGTGCCACCTCGATACTCGATTGGTACGAGTTGTTCTACGCAAACTTTACTAGAGGCAAATGGGAATCCCAACTTTCAGTAAAATCTACAGCACACGCTCTCAACATATCCTCCAAGGTCTGAATCGTGCGCTCGGACTAACCATCTGTCTGCGGATGAAAGATGTATAGAAATCCAATTGAGTATCCAACTCCTCCTGCAGCTTACGTGAAAACTGCGATGTGAACTGAGGTCCTTTGTCCGACACTATAGAGACCGGCACACCATGCAGACATACAATCCTATCAATATATAACTTCGCCAAACGTGCCACTCCATATATCGTCTTGACAGGAAGAAAATGTGCTAACTTTGTCAAACGGTCAACAATCACCCAAATGGAGTCATACCCAGCATACATCCTCGATAACCCTACTACAAAATTTATCGTGATGCAATCTCATTTCCACTCTGGAAGTGGCATCTACTGCAACAATCCAGAAGGTCGCTGGTGCTCAAACTTAACCTGTTGACAGGTTAAACATCGGATGACGAACTCACTGATGTCCTTCTTCATCCCTGGCCACTAATAGGATCCTCAAAGATCCCGATACATCTTAATATGTCTTGGGTGTACAAAATATGTAGAACTATGACCCTCCATCATAATCTCCTCGCGTATCCCATCTGAAGATGGTACGCACAATCTCAGTCCAAACCAAAGGACTCTAGAGTCATCAATTCTAAATCCCGGCACCTTAAAAGATTTAACCTTCTCCATCAAACTTAAAATCTCAATATCCTCCTTCTAAGCCTCCCTAATACGATCCAACAGAATAAGAGCTCTCCTCAATATGGCCAAGCAACACCCCTGAGTCGTCAAACTGTAACTCAACTTCGGGCTCCATCAGACGCTGCCACTCAGACACTATAGGTCATCTCTTAAAAGAGATATGAGCTAAGCTACCCACTGACTTCCTACTCAGAGCATCGGCAACAACATTAGCCTTGCCAGGATGATATGGTACAATCATAATCCTTCAGCAACTACTAGCCAACGTCTCTGTCTCAGATTCAGGTATAGCTGCCTAGAGATATACATCAAACTCTTATGATATATGAAGATCTCAAAAGTCTCTCCGTACAGATAATGCCTCCAGATCTTTAGTGTGAACACCACTGCTGCTAACTCCAGATCATGCGTCGGGTAGTTCTTTTCATCTCTTAAGTTGTCTCGATGCATAGATGGTCACTTTGCCATGTTGCATCAGCACACAACCTAGGCCAACTCTCAATGCATCGCAATACACCACAAAGCCTCCAAAATCCGATGGTAATACCAACACTGGCGCACTAGTCAAACACTTCTTCAACTTTTGGAAACTATCTTCACATCTATCAGACCAAAAAAAATTGACTCCATTTTGCGTCAACCGAATCATAGGAGCTGTAATCCTCGAGAAATCTTAGATAAATCTTCTGTAGTACCCGGCCAAGTCAAGGAAACTTAGAATCTCTGTAACAGTCTTAGGCCTCTCCAAATGGAGTACAACCTACACTTTCTTGGGATCCACCAAAATACCCTCTCTCAACACCACGTGTCCGAGATATGCTACCCGCTAGATCCAAAACTCACACTTCGAGAACTTAGTGTAAATCTGATGTTCTCACAAAGTCTGCAACACTGACCTCAAATGGTCATCGTGCTCCTCCCTAGTCCTCGAGTAGATCAATATGTCATCGATGAAAATAATGACGAAATGATCTAGGTACGGTCTGAACACTCTGCTCATCAAATCCATAAATGTTGCGCGAGCATTCGTCAAACCAAATGACATCACTAAAAATTCATAGTGGCCATATCTAGTTCGAAACATCGTCTTAGGAATTTCCTCACCTTGAATCCTCAACTGGCGATATCCTGACCTTAAGTCGATCTTAGAGAATAATTGTGCACCCTGCAACTGGTCAAATAGATCATCTATTCTCAGAAGTAGATATCGGTTCTTCACTGTCACCTTGTTCAACTGACGGTAGTCGATGCACATGCGAAGACTCACATCCTTCTTCTTCACAAACAAGATCGGCGCACTCCAAAGTGAAATGCTCGGTAGAACAAACCCCTTTTCCAACAACTCCCTCAGCTGAGTGTCTAACTCATTTAGCTCTGTTGGTGTCATCTGATACGGTGAGATTGATATCAGATCGATACCAGGTTGTACCTCTATGGCACACTCAATCTTCCATTCAGTCTGAAGTCCCGGTAACTCATCTGAAAATACATCAGAAAGCTTTTGAATCACCGGTACATCTCCTACTCTCAACTCTGACACCTCAGGTTCAGTAAGCACAAAATCCAAGTATGCCTCACAGCCTCAATGGATCATCCTCCCAACTCTAACTACTGATACATAAATCCGAACAACACTGTCTCGCTCACCCTGGTAGAAAAACTCAGCCTGACCAGGCGATCAAAAACACACTCTCTTGGCAAAGCATTCCAATGTAGCATGTCAATCAAAGAGTCAATCCATATCCAAGATGACATCAAACTCCCCCACATCCAATATGATGAGTTCGACTACTAGATCATGCCCATCAAAAGAGATCACACACTCCCAAACCCTAGGATCCGTCATCATCTTACTACCCAGAGGTGATGATACCTCTAACAACTTTTCCAATAGACGCAGCACTAACCCAGCACACTCAACAAAATAGGGAGTAATGAATGAATGAGATGCACTCGTGTCAAACAATACATATGTTGAAGTACTAGAAATAGAGAGTGTACCAGTAACTGCAGCATTGGAGGTCTGAACCTTTCGACGGGTGAGATGATAAACTCTGGCCTGCTCTCCTGCATGAGCACTCCTCTGAGCTGCCTGTCCACGACCACTGCTCTGACCAGACTGAAAGTGACTCCCAAAATCTTTATCGGTTCTTCTACCAGTATCGGTACTAACTGTATCTGAACCTCCTACCGTAGACTGACCAGCATATGCCTTTACTCTAAGCTTCACTGGACACTCTACTATCTTATGCCTCAGCTACCTACAGTAAAAACAATTTCCCATCACCATGTTGCATACCCCAGGATGACTCTTCTTGCAGATCACATATTGTAAAATCAAGATCCCTGAGCTTTGTCCTCAACTCTGCCCAACTGGCTGTGCTACACTTAGACTTTGAGTGCTCTGATTAAGCCCTTGCCCTCCAAATGAATGTCAGTGGCTCTAGCCCTACTGAGCTCCCTGACTTTAACCCTGATGGCCTCTAAAAGTACCATCGGTCTTCACCCTCTTGGGCTTCTTCGGGTGTCTCTCGTCTATATACTCCATCCCTTTGGCAGCCTCTTGACTCTTCTTCGGGTGGCTTGAACTTCATGAATCTATCCAACAGATATTGCTCTCTGCCCCTTGGTTCTACTGGTACTGCTCCTGCTGAGGTTGTTGAATAGGTGGCAACTCAGGCTGAAATGGTACTACTACGGCTGGCAGAACTATCTACCCTCCAGCTGCCTGACATGGCTGAACTCTCTCCAACCTCTAGCGCATTGTGTGAATTATGCGGATCCACTACTAACTGAGTTGCGGCCTCATCAGGCATATGCCTAGGTCGACCACGACCACGCCCATGACCACGATGATCCATCGCTACAGATAACAGATAGACAGATATGTATGCATATGTCATAATGCAATGATTTCCACAGTACCATACCAGAGATCAATGGATATACAAAGGCAAATCAACTGACTCGATCAAAGATACCTATGTTCCATACCAACTCAGAAAATACAAAACTTAACTCTCTGATACCACCTTTGTCACAAACCGAGTCGGGTCAATGACCGGCGTACAAGGTGAACTGTCTGTGGAAGCCCAGCTCATCTCGCACAAGCATTGGAGATACAGATATTCTACCCAAATAATCGTTTATCAAAATATTTATTTAATAAAATACGACATACGAAAAATAGTATGAATATAATACTATCGAAATAAATATGAAACCTTTATAATATATTCAAAATCCAAAATACAAAAGTATAGCCCAGTATCCCCACAGAAACCTGGTATGGAACTCTAACTGTAAAATAAAAAAGTAGAGCCTGAACGAGGACACTCACTGAATAGCAAAAATGTCTCACTGGTGACGGGGTGCTGAACAGATGCTGAGCGTCAAAATATCTGCCAGACATACAAAAAAGATAGACATAAATAAAATGGGGGGGTCAAGATCCAATGAGGAAATAACACTCCAGATTGTCTCATATGTGCCTCACACAGGCAATTTTGAAAAGCATTCAAAAGATACTGCACACGCGTATACCGATATATCATATATACACACTACGTATGTAATAGCTTTCAGAAAATGTTTTACCAAAACGTTCGCATACAGAGCAGACAACATGCATTCAGACAGTATCAAAGTATATATATATATATACAGAGTCATAACATGGGACTATAAGAGAGTGTACAAAATATTATTATGGACACAACCACTAGACATAACAGAGCATCTGGTCGGATACATGGCTACCACTTTACCCCGACAACTAGGGTCTTTATAGAGCATTGATATATCAAAGGTTACGTACCCCGTAACTAGGTCTTCCATATCAGAAT
>CAODLS010682334.1:0-11943 GCA_948243855.1 Flueggea neowawraea | reverse complement strand
TCTTTAATAATATTACCTATCGACTATATTATATGTTGTGGAATCTGATTGTGAATTTGTGCCAGGCTAAGCGACTTATTCCAACTCTCCAATGGCTTCCTCATCTTCAGCCATCAATGGCTGCGAGGACTATGATGTATTCCTAAGTTTCAGAGGCACTGATACACGCTACAACTTCACTAGCCATCTATATGAAGCTTTGTGCCGCAACAATATTAAGGCTTTAATTGATTACGAGATTGACAGAGGAGAAGAGATCACATCAGCTCTTGAGAGAGTCATAGATAGTGCAAAGATATCCATTATCGTTTTTTCGCTAAATTATGCTGAGTCTACATTTTGTTTGGATGAACTGGTGAAGATTATGGAGTGTCGATCTAGAGAGTCCAACAAACAAACTGTTTTGCCAATCTTTTACAAAGTGTATCCTTCGGAAGAGACTTATCAGGAAGCATTTGCAAGACATGAACAAGCACTCAAACAAGAGAAGAAGAAGGTGAAGAGATGGAAGTCAGCTTTTGGCGAGGCACTCGAATTAGCTGGTTGGCATATAGACGATAAGCGGTAAATTATCATGATAAGTTCCTCATTTTGCAAGTCAATAATTGGATCCCTATAGTTGATAATCGACAATTTAAAATTAAAGTTAGTGTAAAGGTAATAATTATCAACTTTGACTATATAAACATTTTCACTAATGTCTTAGAATTTTTTATTAATCTATCAACAAGTTGCTGGAATAGTTTGGGGAGGTCTATTTCCTCTAGGCCTAACGTATTGATTACAACACATAATTCACATTACTCGGTCAGTCCATATGGTTTTTCGGTGTTCGTTTGTGATAGATTGTAGAATTAAATAGCACATTTTTATATCTAGTTGATCGTAAAGTGAACAATTATAAACTATTGCATGTGTTGTTAAGACTATAATAGGCTTGAATAAATAATAAATAATATTATGCAGTTTATACCAAAAACAAACACCTAAAATCAAATAAGCTCATCTGTTCTGCAGTTTTTCGTCTACATCGGCCCAATTATTTTGGTTATGTACTAGGAATTGAATTTTAGCTTTTATGGCTTGGTCACATTGCCAAACATATAATTGGAATGCTTTAATGTGATTTGATTTTTGTTTCTCGCTGGTTATTATTTCTTTTGTTATGTTTTATGTTTTGCAGCGTTGAGGCTGAACTTATTGGAGAAATCACCAAAAAAGTCTTGGAGAAATTACATAGTAGAAGTTTACTATTTCATCAAAAAAAAAAATTCTGTACTACCACATGATCTGTAAAATTGCAGAGTATATCCTTCTTAAACACTTCCATTTATGCTGCTTTTTTCTTCTCAACTCTTTTTTTCTTTTTCATTGTATGTCATTGAACATTGTTTACATAAATATATTTAGATGTACAAAAGATTGACTAAAAAGGCGAAGCATAGCTCATTTGATAGCAGGATAATGTAGATCTTTCATCCTTTTTTTGTAAATATGGTCGAAAATCTTCTTAACAAAAATTCCAAGGATGAGATAAAAAGAGACCAACAAGTTCTTGCCATTGCCATTGTCAATTAATACGCCTTCAAAAAAATATTCTTGGAATGCCACAAATAGGTGCAGCGTCCGAATAATGTTATTTGCATTACCTTTTTCTTATCTTTCTTCAACAATTTTTTTATTCTTGAATGAAGTTGACACTCCACGTAAGTTTGCGGTGTCCAAATAATGGTATTTATCCCGTCAAAAACAGAAAAATAATGTCATTTAAGATTTTCTAAAGAAAGCAATTTTTAATGCAATGTCGAATATAAGATCTTTTGGTATATGCAGGTCAATCTAGAGGAGAAGAACTGGTAAGCCCATCAGTAGTTGGTCAGACTGCCGAATACAATTTCAAGAAAATATGGAAATGTTTGATGAATGAAGAGACTTCAAGAGTCGGTGTCTATGGACTGGGTGGTGTTGGTAAAACAACTATCGCTACTCGTATCAACAATCAGTTGCTTGAAGTTGCTAATTCCTTTACTCATATTTATTGGGTGACTGCATCGAAAGGTTCAAGCATTTACAAATTGCAGAGTGACATTGCAAAAGTTATAAAATTAGATTTGTCTGGAGAAGGTGATGAACGGAAGAGAGCTTCTAAGTTATGGAAAGAACTCAATAGAATTAATAAGTTTGTTTTAATTTTAGATGACGTGTGGGAAGCATTTGAAATGGAGAATGTGGGAATTCCGCTTTCGGTCAGTGGAGGAAAATTATTGTTGACTACTCGAAACCTTCGAGTATGTGAGAATGGAGTGTCAACCAATTAAAGTGGAGCCTCTTTCTGAATTAGAAGCATGGGATCTTTTTATAAAAGAATCCAAGTGTCAAATAAATGATTCTATAGAAGGGAGAGGAATTGTGAAGTCTATTGTTAGAGAATGTGGGGGTTTACCTCTTGCAATTGTTGTTGTTGCTAGAAGCATGAGGGGAGTAGTGAAAATTATTGAATGGAGAAATATTTTACGAGAGCTTCAAAAGCCTTGCGAGGGGCAGAACCATAAGATGGAGGAGAAGGTATTTAAACCTTTGAAGTTCAGCTATGATTTGCTTGCCTAATGACAGGTATCGACAATGTTTCTTGTGTTGCTCCTTGTTTCCTGAAGATTACATATTCAATCGAAATAATTTAATCGAGTACTGGATTGGTGAAGGACCAGTAGAGCCAGACTCTAGACAGGAAAAGCTAGATAAGGGCAATTCCATAATAAACGAGCTGATATCTGCATCCTTGCTAGAAGAGTTTACATAGACATCCTTACCACAATTTGGTAAGGGTTATCCTAAGGAAAATTCGATGAAGATGCATGATGTGGTTAGAGACATGGCTCTCATAATTACAAGAGAGAATTATAAGGTACAAGTTGGACTACAACGTCAGGATTTGTTGGACGAGACTGAATGATCTTCAAGTCTTGCAAGTTTTCTGATAATGAATGAGACAATGTTAAAAAGGCGTTTTTCCAACTTGGCACCAGATTGTTCCAAACTCAGAACCTTATTATTGCGGTGGAATGATACTATAAAGGAACTTCCATGTTGTTTGTTTACAAACATGCGAAATCTCACTGTTTTAGATATGCGGTTTATGGCAAAATTAAAGTTACTCCCAGATTCCATCACCAAGTTGGGGAATCCAGAGTGCTTTTTCTTGCTAGGTGCAATTCACTAGAGTACATCCCCTTTTTGGCTGGGTTAGAAAGATTGCAACATTTGGATCTTTCACACACAAATCTGAAAGAAATACCGAAGGGCATGGAGATATTAGTCAACCTCAGAGTGCTAAATCTCTTATGGAATGATTCGCTGCATGGATTATTTCGGAGAGTTTTTCTTGAAAGGTTTGCCCATTTGCAAAGCTTGAGACTTGACCATAGCAATGTTGTAGTGGCGCCAAATGCACTTATTTGCCTTGAAAAACTGGAGACACTGATGGTAAACTTTTTTAACTTGCACAGTCTGAATTCTTATTCAAAATCAGGGCACTGGCGGAGACTTGTAGAATATCACATTTGTTATGTAGCACAAAGAAAAAAATACTTTTACAGCAACAGGGCAATTACGTTACCCATGAGCCAAAAGGCAATGTCCATAGACCAAATTGGGGATTTTGAAGCAGTGGAAGGAGAAACTGGCTTCGTTTTCCCGGATGATATACAGCATTTAGAGTTGGCAAATTGGGATAGTCTAATGATTGGTGTTTTGAGGAACAACACATTTGGTGATCTTCAGAGGTTAGATATTGAGGCGTACAAGGGCAGGCATTTACTCACGCCTTTGCTTCATAATATTAAAGAATTCACAGTTCGGCAGGAAAGATAAAATTTGGAGGAGATTATAGCAACAGAAGGTGAGTTTGTAAATGGAAGCAACTATTACAACTATCCAACTATTGAGCTCTCAAAGTTGAAATCTTTGAGATTACTGGATTTAGGAGAATTGAGGAGCATATACAGAGGAAAAATGGTGTGTCCTTCCATTGAACACATTCTTATTGATGGATGAATGGAGCTTGAAAGGCTTCCATTCTGTATGCAGGAGCAGGGGAAGGACGAAAATTCAAGAATGATGCTGCCCCCTATCAAACTTGAGGTGAGAGGTGTATCGCCCAGATGGTGGGATACACTACTCCCGTGGGATGATCTCAATGTTAAATCAAGATTCCAAGTCACCTTTGAATCTCCATTCCCTTCAGGATCAGAATCCAAATATCTTAATCTGACATTGAAACGTTGAGTGGACTTGGTCCCCAACTCTGGTTCTAGCACCGACCCCACCTTCTTCGATTGCTGACTCCGCCTCTGGTCAAATGTTGATTTATGTTGCAGCTAGATGAAGTTCTGCCCCAAATTTTGTGTTCTCTTCTTCTTTTCCTTGTGGAAGCTGCTCAAATATGTACCCATGCATCGCATGATCAACAAATGATCTCTTTTCTGCAGGATCCGGCAGTTTATTTCCGCCATTATAACACCGTGCAAGGTCTCCAGATTCCTTGAGGCTTTGGCTTCTACCTCTTCACTATTGCTGGAAAGAATGAACTGCCTGGCCCAACCCAGTCCCTGAAGTTGTGTGAAGGAAGCTACGATGAATAAACCAGTAGGATAGATTTCTAACTGTGGATTTAAAGAGCGAAAGAGACTTGAATCTGCCACACGGGCTTGTCTTGTATATGAATTTGGGGTTTTGTGCTTGAAGTGAGCATTGTATTCATCATCCAGAGGAGAAATAAAAAATAGGAGGCACAACTTTTGTTGTCTTGTGATTAGTATAGCTTCTTTCTTCTGGTTCCTCATTAATTTTTGTCCTTGTTTACTACTATTGAATCCAATAAAAGTCTGCACGCAGAATCCGCTGTTATTAGTTAGTGCAAGAAAGCTGAATTCAGAATTCATGAAGACAACAACAAAACATGTAGAGACTAAAAGACGAGAACCATGGCAACAAATATAGATATTTCCAGAATTCATCAACTTTCTAAGAATTCTATATACTGTTTCAACATCACTTCTAAATTCATCAACTTTGTTGCTCTGGTCCTGGTCCAAGGGGCTTCCCTCAAGAGTTTCGAGACATATAAGACCAAACCCACTAGTAGTATTGTTTGATGGAGTGACGTAGCTGCTGGGTTTGTGGTGGTTGTCGGTTCAGTACATTTGTTTCGGAGTTTGGTTCAGTCAGGCATTTGCGGGTGTGATAAGAAGTGAAAGTCTGCATTTGAGTGCTATAGTTTAAAAGTTTCGATCTTTCAGTGTGATCACCTCGTCCAGCAGTTGTGTTTTATGGGAATTTCATTAGGGATGTCAAAATATCTCGAACCAGCGGGCTATCGATCCAATCCAACCCAAACAAGGCGGATTTTTCAACGTTTGACCGGGGAACGGAACAGGTCTCGGAGTAATAATAATTTAACGGAGCGAGGTGGGGCGTGGACGAGTATGTTAGTTTTTCAACTGGACGAAAATAGGAGATGATTTTATACCCGACGGATTATAGGGTGGGGTCAAGAAAAAATGCGGGAACAGGGATACCATAATCCTTCCCTATCCGCCCCGTTATCATTCCAAAGTCTCATTACATCGAAATCGAGAGCTCTTCAAACAAACTTTAGAACTGTCAATGAAGAACACGACCTAAAATCAACTGAACCAGCTCAAAGCTTTATTAAGAGGGAGGCCCAATTCTGTACTTCTCTCGCGATAGAATAGAAGATTCAGAAAAAGCGACTTCAGTTCATTTGAGTTGACTCTGGAGAATTGCTTGATCTCCATGCAGTCTTTCTGCATTTCACTTTCTAGCTTGAAAACTCCCCTGTGAGACTCCTAGCCTACTGGTTTTAACTCTTTCACTTCCATCTTTTTTCTCTGTGCATGCTACCTTTGACTACTTTGGAGCTTGAGCTTTTTAAAAATGTTAGAGCTCAGCTTGAAATAGCATGGAGAAGCTTGCAAGTAGCTCAAGCTCGGCTCGCAAGAAGCTCAGTTAGTGAGAGCTCGAACTCAGCTAGATTAAAAGCTCGACTCAAACTCGTTCATTAGTATTACTCGAGCTTGACTCGAAGCTCGTTTGTCATAAGCTCGTATGAGCTCAATAAAGAACAAAGTTCGGGTTTTGTCTAATCTCGAATCGAGCTTGTTTATGAGCTCATTAAAATTTTTCAAATGAAAAAATTTGTTTAGTTTCTAATTAATTAAAGATACTTTAAAGATAACTAAATAACATCAATATGTAAAGTTATACAAACCACAATCTCATAATATAATTCTTGATAAAATGATACATAATCAAACAGCTCTCTTCCATGAATTGGCATTTGCGATTTGTGATCCCCTCCCAAAATATCAATATGTCAATTTCAAATACAAAAAAATAAACTAAATAAACAAATTTAAACAATAAAAGTTTTATTCAATTTAATCTTACTCAACTAAAAATAGATTTAAGAAATCAGAAATTCAACCAACTGAACCACAATTGGATTTAAACAATAAAAGTTTTCTTTTCATAAGGATTCTCGGATGATTCTTCCACTGCAGTTATCTCATTTATATCAACCAGCTTTTCAACCGTATCCATATTTGGAGTTGTATTTGTGGTTGAATTTTGCATTGATGCAATGTCCATAAAATAAAAGGACTACAGTAACAGTAGCAAAATGTTAGAAGACAATTACACAAAAATAATATATGTAAGCTACTCCACAAGAATAATACACAAGGAGACTAGCAACACAAATACTCACTGTAATAATATATTTGAAGATAGGTGAAGTTACCATTAACAAATTATCATTAACAACAAAAATTAAAAACAAATTATCCACAAATAAACTAAATGGTATTTGTTTCAGCCTATGATGCACGGAAACATGGCAAGTTAGGAGTTTCAGCGTTTTGGAAATGTCTCCATTTCGGAAATGCCCGGAAACTGGTCCGACACGTCTGGGGACTGTTTCCATAAGTAAACATATCTACTTTTTCATATTTAAAGCAATTAAGCAGAAAATTCTGTTGCAAATCCTTTTTTAGTGTATCACTCAGTACATTACAATCAAAACAAACGTTTATGTTTCCTATATTTTTAAAATTAATGAAGGAACATATCTATTTCAAGTTATAGATGTTTTTCAATACATTCGTATATTTTAAATATTTATAAAGATACATGTATATTTTTATTATTTGCATGTTTTCATTTCCTATATTTTTGAAAATTGAAGTTTTCCGTTCTTGTTTTCTTTTTCCGTTTCCATGCTACATAGGTTTCAGCACATTCAAAATTTTGCTTTCAAATACTTCTCACCATAAGAAGCTGCACAAGCATATCTGACCCTTTTAGGTTTTTCAACTCAAACCATCCGAACAACAAATTCAATAATCCCCAAAATAATTACACACACAGACAGAGAAACAGAGACAGAGAATGTCACGCCAAGTTGAAGATAAAAAACAAATTGAAGGGCAAGCAACATTGCAACAGTTTAAGTAATCAGCAAACAAACTCTTAAAAAGAGCCAGTTTTTCATCATAATTTGAAGATAATATATATAATACTCACTGTCAAAATTACCATTAACAACAAAAATTAAAAACAAATTACCTTGATGACTAGGTGAAGAGCGGCGGGGGATGAGATCGAGAGATATGGATAAGATGAAGGATAACAATGACGCTATGTTTTTTTGTGAAGATTGGAGATTGGAGAGACAGTCAAACTCAGCGGGACGAGACGAAGGAAGGAAGAGCGACACTTGGGTTTTTTCGTGAAGAGCGGAGACTGAAGAGACGAAGACGATCAACTGGAATGAGACTGAAGGACGAAGATCGGCTAGGGTTGTTTGAGTCAGAGCTAAAATCAGGATCAAGAACATCCGCACATGCTTGAGGTAGATGAGATAAAAGTTGAATCACTCTAAGACCTAATCGATGTATTCCTTTCGGATAAAGAGATAACAATTGTTAGTTTAGATCGATCTCTTGAGATTTTAAAACCTTGAATGATTCTAAAACTTTTCGATGCATTTCTTTTGAAGGAAAAGATAACAATCGTTTGGTTTAGATCGATCTCTTGAGATTTTAAAACCCAAGGATGTATTCTACATTACCAAAAAATTTTCCTCATTGTCTATTCTCACTCTCCTCAAGAATTCTCCTACTAAGATGGAGTGATCCTAAGGGACTTAGTTCCTAAGTCTCAAATAAAGTGAAATCATTTCTACTTTCTCCTAGTTAAGAATTAGGATTGTGACTTCTTATAACTCGTTACCAGACCAATTTCTCATTATCCCACGACGAATATGTCATTTTGACACAGCAGGGTATCTAACACCTTACACCTCATGGTCTTTTCAACCAAGGTACCGTGAACATTAGCAATATGTCTCTTAGTTCCAAGTGGTTTAGGTCATGCTCTTGACCAATCCACATTCCATAAGATGTATAAGTAACAAACTTAGAGGGTATATGGATTTTGAACATTGTGGTTTTTGTCATCATAGTTCTGACCATATTGAGGAGAATTTCATTTCCTTTCATCACATAAAACTTTGGTTTCATATGACCTTATTTGATCCACAAAACTTTATTTGATTCTTATTTTGACTAGTAAGAAGTAAAAACTAACTTGACCATTCTTGTTTATGAAAATCAAATACATATGATTGTACCTCTTACAATCATATATACAGGAAGGATGAAGTAGTATGCCTTGGACTTGCCCTTTCCATCTTTTGACATCAAACATCAAAAGTATATTAATAGCAATGAAAATCTAGCAATAAATGCCTTTAGAGATTATTTCTTCTGTAGTATTCTCTAGTATTCCCTCTCTGCAATTCATGTAATTCGACAACTTGAACTTATACTATTACCTAATACTTCCATTTGAGCTAATTGATGTATCCGATTTTGCCAATGTGGTTGAGTTGCGCACATTAACTTCACATAATCCTTCATGACTACGTGAAGTAGCAAGAATGGAAACTAGGCTTTCCGATAATCAGGTTCTTTACCTTAACTAAGAAACCACTTTTAGTGTCGAAGTAGTCACCTACTCAAACACAGTCTAACAAATACCGTTATTGCTAGAACACAAATTGAAGGCAAAATTCAATAAGTTTGTGACGAAATCTAATACAAGAAAGGGTTTGACATTTGCACAAGACTAGCTCGCACATGCCAAATCCTTCAACTCCCACTTTCGAGTTATCCATTGCGTGCTCAACTTGCTCCTTTTTAAAACTAGTTGGTGTCTAATGAAGTCGCATCAAAACTTCATTGTGAGGATCCTTAAGATTGAATAAATCGTCAACTAACAACGAAATTCAATAGAGAACATTGAACAAGGCAAATCTTCTCACTTGCATGAGTTACATACTCTCAAAGGTGCATCTTTTCACATATGATGTGTCTTTGGTCATTAACATTTTATTTGCAAAATGTTGACGTCGTTCATGTTCAAGGGCCTCCTAAAAAAACTATCTAGTCTCCACTTTTTAAGGACTTAACCTCTTAAACATTTTTCTTATTTTTATATTGGAATTCATCCAACAGAATAAGGCATTGTCAAATTACTCAAGATCCCAAGTTTGTGATAATTCTTTTAATAGAATAAAGTATTGTTAAATTCCTCATAATTTTATATTTGAGATAATAAACGTGAATTATGTGCAACTCATTGTGAGAAAGGCGGGGAAAATTCTGTGTTATCCAAATTCTTGTTTTTAGCAAGAAGACACTTCATTGGCCAAAGAGAAAGGCAATGTCCATTCATGTAAAAGTTTTGCTATTTGAAAGTCAGTGCGACGTTCCAAAGTACTGAATATATAGTAAATCAACACACGTGGAGGACTACTAACTAAGGGTATTGGTAGAGTCGAAATGGTTCCAAGCTTACTCCCGCATTGTTTGGTTAATTAGATTATGTCACGAGTTTGAATTCTATTCGTCCGTCTGTATTGTTTGTCAATTTTTGTGAACTATATTCGCCGGAGCTGGTGTTTGTAATATTTGTTCATTTGGTTGGATATGTTTATGTTTGTGAGACCGTATATCCGACCATTGATTTGGTGGCTATGACATTAATAAAATTTATGTACTTACAGAAAAAAAAGACACGAAAGTCTTAAAAGGATCTAGTGAAAGATGTCAAAGTTGCCATCACTTGCCATTCCTTTTCTTTAGAGTAACGAAAATTATTTCCCCTTCATTAAAAAAACTAAATGTGACAAAAAACAATATTGATTTTTGGCTTATTATATAAATTTTTGTGTTTTGACACTTTTACCACAACGTTTAAAAATCCAACAAAAACTTTATCAATATTTCAAACTATTAAATAGTTTTAGCTAGCACTAATAAAAGAATTTCATTGAATGCTGACGTGCATGCATTAAAAACGATAAAAAAAATGTCGCATTTTGTGATAAAAGTATAAAACATAGTAAAAGATTGTCACCTTTAACATATGAAAGTCAAGAGAAGTTAATAAGGTTTTTTCTCTTCATCATGATTTTTCCAAGATAAAACATTGTAATTGTAACATGATATACCAAAAGTAAAGGTGGTGTACGTAATCTCCAATAAATAAACCATAGCGTAGCGTTTTTTTTCCCATTCATAGATTCAAAAATCATTTAGTTAATTATTATCCTTCGATTCATAAATTATTAATTTAGCAGTATGTTGGTCTAATTACTGATGGACGTTCAAAAATTGGAGGGAATAAACCATTGATAATGTAATCTATATATGTATATACTAATTCAGCTAACATTGACATCATAGCTTCACATTTGGCTTTTTGTAATTGTAACATCTGGCATCTATCTTCTTCACATCTGTCCATCTTAGTCTCCTTCCTCAGTTTTGCTTTGCTAATAACACTTATTTCCTCTTTCTACGCCTGTTGACAACATCTATGAACCATTTTTTTAAACCAAATTTCATGACATTTTTGTTGCAAATGATTTCTTGACATTCATTCTCCTCTTTCTTCACCATCCCGATCTGTGACGCCGCTTTGCTTCTCTTCACCATCCCGCTCATCCTTCTTTGTCCATCTCACACTCTCTCCTTCCTCTCAATCTCAACCAAATCTTTCTCCTTCGTCTCAATCTCAACCAGACCCTCTCTCTCTCTCCCCCTCACATCATCCTCACGCGAGACCCCTCGACTTCTCTGTGTCTGACTTTTTTTGACGTTGTTTCACTATGTCGGTGACTGACAAAACTTTCTCTATCTTTCACTGTGTATCTATTTTTTATGTGATTATTTAGGTATAAATTCGAAAACTTTATATGATTTGGGACAAGATTTTGGTTTACGAGATTGCAGAATGATTTCATACTTGATGATGGGCTGACTGTATTGCCAGGAGGCCAGGCCATTGTGCCCAATGTTGTAACAGGGGTTGACAATTTCAGGCAGCGTGGCATCTTTGTGATATGGGTAAATCTCAATCCCATTTTCAAGTTATTCTTCTCTTAAATTTGTTTTTGAGATATTCTGCTCAATTGCTTATAACTACTTTGACAAACTCTTTGTTTTTGTAGTTATTAAGTGATCATTGTGCTATAATTGATTTTGATTATCTTTCCATGAATTGGCATGTACTATATTCCCTAACTTTTGTTAGGTTTTAATCTACCCGTTTCGGAGGGTTACCAGTAAAAAATTTAATACTGACTTGTCAGCATATTCTCTAGCACTAAAAGAAGCATCAAAATCCATTTGTCAGGTAATTGATACTAATACGTTAATTTTGTTGCAGTACTAAAATTTGTTTCATGAAGTTAATGGTTCATAAGTAGGTAATTAATCTCTAATACAAGTTGCTGTACTAAAATTATTTTCGTTCATGAGTACTGCAATGGAATCATTTTCCTGTGCTGAACAATGA
>CAODLS010682313.1:0-10067 GCA_948243855.1 Flueggea neowawraea | reverse complement strand
TAAAAATAATATTTAAAATATATCTATTATGATAATTATTTAATCAAATTTTTAAAAATAATAATTTTTAAAAATAAAATAAAATGATGAATTAGATAAATATTTAAATTAAAATAATATATTTATTAAAGAAAAAAATTTAAATTAACTATAATAATAAAAAAAGAAAATAAAAAAGAGACATTATAACATTGCATAATAATAAAAAAAGCTATAACAAATAAAAACATTAACAAAATATAAAAAAAAATACTTTTAAAGCATGTGGGGTCTATAATTTCCAATAGACCCCACACATGATCCGCTTCAAGTTTTTGAAGCGGATCAAGAGATTAACCTTCCCCTACTGGAGAAGGTTAATCTTGCTTTGGTTAACCCCCCACTAACGTTGTCCTAAGGGATGTACTGTTCTTCTAGAGGTACGTGTGTTGTCTATAATTTTTAGGGCTGCAGTATTATTTTTCTTCGTGTTTTAAATTTGGGCAAAACTTAATAAGTAACTGCATGTATTGTCTAAAAATATTGCCGGCTTTTGAATTTTTCTTTTTGGCGTTATAAATTTGAGTTGTTAATACCTTTCGGGAAAAAAATTAATAATTAAGTTAATAGGTTGTCTATAATTATAGGGGCTGCAGTATAATTTTTTTGGCGTTATAAGCTTGAGTTGGTAATACTATTTGGACATTATTTATTAATTAAGTTAATGTGTTGTCCATAATTGTTGTGGCTGCATTAAATTCTTTTTCCTTTTTAAATTTGACTAGTTGATACTTTTTGGGCAAAATTTAATAATTAAGTTCATGTGTTGTCTATAATTATTATCGGTTGCATATTTTTGGTTTTGGCTTTTTAAATTTGAGTTGTTAATACTTTTTTGGAAAAAGTTAATACTTAAGTTAATGTGTTCTCTATAATTGATAGGGTTGCAGTCTTATTTTTGCCCTGTTTTAAATGTGAGTTGTTAATGATGAGTTGGACATTATCTATTAATTAAGTTAATGTGTTGTGTATTATTATTAGGGATGCACAAATGTTTTTTTGTATTCATAAGTTTTAGTTGTTAATACTTTATGGGCAAAGTTTTTTAATTAAGTTAATGTGTTGTATATTTTTCAGATATTTTACGTCAAACATGTGCAAAGTGGTGTTATGCTTTCGTCTTGGAACCATCGTCTATTGCCACGGTTGTCAGACTGGATGGATGAGTCAATGAGGAAAGTATATAGTAGTGTCGACAAGAAATTTAATGAAGGTATAAAGTTTTGTAAGACGAGAGATCATGCACTGGTTATGCATCAGTGAATTTAATGAAGCTCGTGATAGTGTGTTCCTATCGAAGTTACTTATATTCGAGAAGGCATATAACTGAGGCCAAGGCACTGAAGGAAAAAATTGAAGAATTAACTAGAACAATGCAGTAAATGTTCCATATTAGAAAAAAAGGGACGAATTGGTTGGAACCTTTTTTTGGGGGGGGTGGTCCTAATTTTAGGGGTATGTAAAGGTTTTTGATATGTGCACATTTTTTATGGTATGTAAATGTATTGGATATGTGCACATTTTTTGTAGATAGGGTATATAGAAAGAAGCATGTTTTGGACATTCTCCTGTGGAAGTGCTCACACATATGGTAGTAGAAACGAAAAGCTTCATTATGATATAAATAATGGAAATTCAATGTTCATATTTGTTACTATGATTCCACTGGCTTTTGAATATATCTGTCTTAGAGAACTCATACATAGACCAAAAAACTCAACAATGAACCTCACATGGATAAAGTTATATAAATGTTTGCATAATTAACCAACTTGTCATGCACACAAAAAAGTAGATGTTCGTTGAAGTTAAGGGTCATTGGTCATGTGGTAAGATGTGTGGAAATTGAGCACCTTCACGTTATTGGGATTTGATAAACGGCCTTTCGCTGCTATGACCCTAATTTACATTAAGTGATTGTGAGTTGTTTCATAAAACTATATGTTATATCAATCGTGCTAACATAATATTCAAACTTATGGGCTGAGACTAGCTGTTTCCACCAGTTTGAGTGAGGAAAGGACATCTTTTTTTGGTATGACCAGATTGTTTACATAATGAGCATCTTCTTTCTGTAACAGTTTTGTTGCCAACTTTTTCTAGTTTGCTTGGAAGTTTTGGACCACGGTAGGTGTCCCATTCGGTTGGGTTTTTTTCCACCTTCTTTGGTATAAACCATATCAGATACAAATTTGGTTGAGCGTTCAATGCCTTCCTTGACTCTGACATATGTATCCTCTATTTGGCTTGCCATCGAACACAAAGCATGAAATAAAGTGCACAAATGACCATACTGAATGTCCGCCATAAATGTATCCAGACCCAGAGGCAGTGACTATTGGTGGTGACGTCTTCGCTTCTTTCGTCCATCTCTTCAAAATAGGAGATGGAGGAATGGATGAGAATAGTTCCCTTTTCATATATTATAGTAAGTGCCGACATGGAAACCCGGTAGATTGCATTAGTTCGCAAGAGCACCATAATCTATTTTCTAACTGGTTCAAAATGACAATCCTGAATTCGTTGATGCAGTTGTATCTAGCTACAAGAATGTCACTTTACCTTCCTCAATTACCGGTGGAGCAAAATCTTTGTAAGCACCTGTCTCGTTCAACTGCTCTTGAAAAATATGGAAAGATGTCAACGTGTAAATAGTTGCATCTGGTAATTCAACCTCTCGAAACGGAGTTCTGCAAGTTGGTTTGCCGTACTTCGAATCGTGATCCATTTTTGCCTCCTTATGCCTGATAGTTGCAAGCACATTCTCAAAATTTTTCACAAACTCGTTAAATGATAATCTCCTCCCAATAACTAATCCATCTTTCCCGTCATCATCACCATATTCATCACTGAAATCGGTTGAGTCACTGCACTCCACTATACCCTTTCCTTTCACATTTTCCATGTTGAATTGTTACTGTATGAAAAGGCAAATACATCATAGGTTAAAATTAGTTAATGTGGACAATAAATTAGTTAATGTTTCCATACGTAATATGTCCCTCACTTAATATCTTTCCATCTATATTAATTTTTTTTTGGGCAACATGAAGTCAATCTACCATTAACATTTAAATCCATCATCGTTTCTGAAACTAAATGTAAGCAAATTATGTGTTTCCTCATATATATTTTGCCGTGCGAAATTTTTTTAAATTCTCTCCAACCAATCTGACAACATTATTTCAAAGGAAAAAAAATCTACACTTTATGTCTACATACCTTGTTGGCTTGTTCTTCAATCTCTATTTTAGCATCAAGTAACACTTCACAGCAACTACTTGAGATGAAGAAAAAAAAATTGGTTCCTTACTTCCAGTTCTTGGCTGCCGAAGTTTTGCTACCATGAGAAGTGAGTTTGCCTTCGTCTTTTAATTGGAAACAATCAAATTATTAAACTATCCAATGCCATGCTACCTACCTCATTAACTTCTTAGCCACCTAAGTCATCATCTTTAATTCTTCCCATTTGTCCGTTGGCTGACATGAGAAATGCAATTAATACACACCTAAGTTATATGAACTGTTATATTTTTTTAATGCACACTTAGGTTCTAGGACAATAAATTCAATTAATGCACACTTAGATTATATGACAATAAATTTAATTAATGCACACTTAAGTTATATGACAATATATTCAATTAATGCACACTTAGATTATATGACAATATATTCAATTCATGCACACTTACATTATATGACAATAAATTTTGTGACATGATCATTAATTCATTGTTATAAAAAAATGAAACTGAACATTTAGAGACAACTTTTAAACACTTAGAGACGATGTTTTCTTTACATTTAACGAAATTTACTTGACATTTAGAGGCGAGTTTTTGTTATCTAAATACGTTTAGCGACAAATTTCTTTTGCTACCAATATCTGAACAAGTTAATTTTTTTACTTTTACTTAATTTTTCAAAATTCTGTAAAAGGTTAATCAAATTAAGTAAAAGTTTCTAAAATTAAGTAAAAGGTTCTTGAATTAAGTCACTCAATTTTTACTTAATTTTATTTTATTTTACTTAATTTCGTTAAATTTAGTAAATGATAAAAAAAATTAAGTAAAAGGACCTTCAATTAAGTAACTAAAATTTTACTTAATTTTGTGAAATTCTGTAAACGGCAAAAAAATTAAGTAAAAATTTATCAAATTAAGTAAAAGATACTTAAATTAAGTAACTCAACTTTTACTTAAATTTTTTTTATCAAATTAAGTAAAAGATACTTAAATTAAGTAAAAGGTACCTAAATAAAGTAATTCTCCTTTTACTTAATTTTTTAACTTTTACTTAATTTTATAAAATTCTGTAAAAGACAAAAATGACATTAAGTAAAAAATTTTGAAATCACGTAAAAGAGATATAAATTAAGTAACTTTACTTTTATTAAATTTTGTTCACTTTTACTTATTTTTTTAAAATTTTGTAAAAGAAAAAATAATTAAGTAAAAGGTGCTCAAATTAAATAAAAAAACTTTAAATTAGGTAATTGTACTTTTACCTAATTTTTTTACTTTTACTTAATTTTTAAAAATTATGTAACAATTTAATTAATTAAGTAAAAGATACTTAAATTAAGTAACTTTACTTTTACTTAATTTTTTTTGCTTTTACTTAATTTTTTAAAATTTCGTAATTATTCTGAAAATTAAGTAAAAGTTTCTATTATTAAGTAAAAGAGATATAAATTAAGTAACTTACATGTTACTTAATTTTTTTAGTCTTTATTTAATTTTTTTAAATTTAGTAACTGTAAAAAAATTAAGTAAAAGTAAAAAAAATTATACAATTGACAAGTTACTTAATTTCGTTCACTTTTACTTAATTTTCTAAAATTAGGTAATATAAGGTGTATACTCCCTACTTTAATTAATGGTTTAGATTCATTTTGTCTCATCCAATGATCTATATTAACTTGTCTCAATGAGGCAAAACATGGCTGCCTCATTGTAGAATTTACCATTTCCAACAATCTTTTCGCCCAACCAAAGAAAAGAAAACAATTTCCCTGGGATTAGAATGTCTCTCACTTACTTAAACGAGAGTAAGAAACAGTCAAACAATTAAACCATAAAACCAATTACTCTATGCTTTGATTTTTGAAGAAGAAAATATTAAAGTAGCATCACATTGAAAACCTATTTAATATATATTTATGAATAGGTCAATAAACAATCTTTTTTTAAGTTGATTAATTTTTTTTTTATCATTCTCAAGGTTTAAATTGCTCGCTCCTTTTGCAATTTCGATTTTTTTATGGTACTAATAAAATCTCTTATGTTTCAAACAAACCAAGCATGTTTATCTAGCCAAACCCTAGTTGACTTAATAAGAAAAAATACTGAGTCGAGTTTTTTTTTTTCTTTTAAGTGGACTCATGTTATATTTTACATTTAAATTTGATTTGTTTGAATGTTAATAAGATCGATTTGACTTGCTCCAAGCTCGTTAAGAATTTAACTCGATGTTGACTTATTTTAAATGTAATTTAAATTTGATACAAACTCATATGTAACTTGTCTTCAAACAACTAAGCTAAACTTGTTACAAAATCGTTTAGTATATATTTTTTAAGTTGACTATCTATTTAATAAAGTTAAGTTTTCTTTCTATTCAATTGAAGCATATAAATAAATCTATTATTGAGCCTATTTACAAACTTATAAGTTGAATTTTACATTTATGTATCGAGTTTAAAAGTGTTTAAATTTATATAACAAACTGAATACAAACGAATTTTACTAAATCAAAGCCCGAAGGTACTGAGAAACCCTTTTCTTTTTTTTTTTAAAAAAAAGCACGTAGCAAGCCGGTTGAATCATTTACAGTCTGTTAAGTATAGGATTGTGGCCTTTTCTTCTTTTCATGGTGATTCGGCCCTCGTAAAAGCCATACACATAACCAAAAATAAGAAAACATATATTACTGAATCTGCGCATGCTGCTCAAGACAAGCCTAAAGCCTCAGCTTTCTTTCTTTCTTTCTTTCAGACACTGAATCTCCAACGACTTTGTTTCCTTTTTCTTTTCAACTCTAAACAACTTGATTAAAAAAAAAAAAGAAAGAAGAAAACGATCAAAAATGCAATATGATTTAATAGGGAAAAAAGGTGAAATTTGAAAAAGGTTGTCGTTGAGAGGTGGGACCAATTTCCACGTGGCAGGAACGAATAAAATGAGCTGGAGAAAGAATGGGACCGCAGAGGTGGATGCTGACGTGACTCGGTGTGTGGGGGTGCTTTTTTAGATTTCTGGTCCCGACCACCTATTTCTCCGTTCCCTCTCTAACGGTCTCCTTCTTCTCTTTTCCTGTTTGCCCTCCTCTCTCTCATTACTCTTTAATTACCACTTTCTTAATTCTCTCTCCCCTTTTCCCATTTTGCCCCTCTTGTTCATCTTCACATTTCCTTTCTTTTTTTTCCTAATAATCCCCCAATGTACTTTTGACTTGTTATATATATATATTAAATTATAGAATCTTTTTTTTTTGCCGAAAAAAAGAGAGGTGGGGTGACCGGTAAGTGACGTACCCCTACTGAGCGTTATCATACAGGTTTAAACCGGAATGTACCATTCCCGCTCCGAAATGTTCCTGTGAGTCATAACTGACACCCATCAGCGGACTTGGACCCGTGCACCAGTGTTGTCACCGTAGTACCTCACCGTGGACAAGCGAGTCGGGTCTAAACAACCCAACTCTATGCAAGCGCGGGCTCGAGGAACAACCATGGCTACCCGAAATTTACGTCACTCCCAAGTCTCAAACCCGCGCGTGCGAACAGAGATCAGCGTACCCCGTCTGTCAGGCCACCTGTCGGGGGGTTTAAATTATAGAATCAACTCAACAAACAATGACAGTTGCAACTGCCAAATTGATGCTTTTAACTTCGTCCCATATATTATTGTTTTACTATTCAATATCTTAAATTTTATCTGTAAAAATACTTTTTCTAAAAAAGTGTAAAGAAAAGTTTTATGAACATGCCCAAGATGTTAAAAAATAATTTAGTGATATTAATAAAAAATTCCTTAAATTAGGTTTCACATATACAATTTTGCTCCATAATTGTGTATGATTTGCCTTAGGGTTTGATAATAATTAATAAATATATTATGTATGCTCTTGCTTGTTGTTTGATAAAAAAATAGTCTTACAAGCGTTATGTTTTGCAATATAAAAGACATATCATTGATAGAGATTGATTGTTGGTAAAATGTATATTCTTTTCAAAAAGCCTTGTTGCTTGGAAATCAGTCTGCTTACCTAGGGATAAAGGAAGTTTAGGTGTCAAAGATCTTTTGTCTTGAAATAAAGTTGTTGTGGGTAAGAAAATTTGGGATATTTTAACATCCAAAACTTCACTTTGGGACACCTGGATTATTAGCCAGAAGCTTCGATAAATGAGTTTTTGAGGTATTACCAAACCCCTGGACTACAACTGGGCATGTGGCATATTCTATCTCTTAGAAAGGATTTCAAAGCAGGATTTGAGTACTCTCTAGGAGATGGAAAATCATTCTCTTTATGGTTTGATCCATGGCTTAAGGGGTCTTCAATCATTGATACTTTTCCTGAGATCAATATTTCTAAAGCTGCTCGAGTTGCCAATCTTTGGCAATCTCCTCAATGGTTATTGTCAGATCCTCTTGATGATTATACTGAAAATGTATGGCAGGTGGTTTCTTCTGTAACTCCTGTTATTAGTGCATCTGATGCTATTAAATGGAAGCATACTTCTTCTAGTGTCTACTCTGTTAAAAGTGCTTGGAATCTTCTTCGACCTAAAGGGCAGAAAGTGAATTGGCACAAGTTGGTTTGGGGGCTTGATGTTGTTCCTAAGTATAGCTTTATTCTATGGCTTGCCTTACGACAAAAATGGCAATCAAATCAAAACTTGTTCATTAGGGCACAGTTGATGATGATACATGTGTTCTATGCGACTCATGTTCTAAAACTTTAGATCGTTTATTCTTTCAATGCCCATTTTTTTATTGTTGTTTAGAAATCTTTGCTTGAGAAGTGTAGGATACACAAAGGCGTTATGCATTGGAGATGTGAAATCAGTTGGTTCACGAGGAAAGCTTCTGGAAAATCCCTGTTGTGTCGTATCCGGATAGTGTTGCTTGCTGCTTCAGTTTATTGGCTATGAAAAGTGAGGAATGAAGCAATTTTCCAACAGAAAATTCCTTCACAGGACCGAATTGTTCAGGAGGTAACGCATAATATATTAATTAGAGTGCAGAATAGTGATTTCGTTATACTAGCACGAGTCTAACGGTTAATTGTTTGTTGTTATTCTTGTTGATTTAGTGATATGGAGTATTGTACAGATTTTTTGGCAATAGGCTCCTTAATGTCTTGTACTGATTCCTCTATCTTTCTGTCTAGATGTGAGTCAGAACTCGGTAGAGGGATTAGGGATGTCATAAGGAGTTAGCCTATGATATACATTCTTTGTTTTGTAAATAAAATTTCTTTACTATTCTACCAAAAAAAATAATGATTGATAACAATATTTGTTAAGGTATCATCATCCAAACATTTTTCACTTAAAATTGGTAATAACAATAATCAATAATTCCCAAATTCATTTTGGTTTCTAATTGACCAATTGTAGGAAAAAGTAAACTCAAAACAATCCTATTCTCATCTATTTACTTCCAAATTGGTCTAATTGTTTGAAACAAATAAATAAAGAGTTTGTAGACAGGCACAACACATCTTACAATTATTATACAAATATAGTACAAACAGGTGGAAAATAGAAATAATTCTCATCTCAAAGACAACACAAATTAGTCAAATAAAAACAAATTCCAAAAATAAAAAAAAATTGGCAGTCAAACGCCGGAAAAACAAAACCAAAATGAAGGGTAGTTCAGTCCACACACACAAAGCATCCAGTTATGTGCTGTCAGATAATACGTTACCGTTCTAAACCCTTCCAGATTAATTATTATGATAAAAAAATATTAAGACCATAATTATTGTTCTAAAAAGGAATTGAAATTCATTTCAAAAACATTCAAAAATTTCACAATACCAAAGACCCAGCGAAACACAGACGACGACAGAGTCAGAAAGAGAAACTCCACACAGACACATCTCTTTCTCTCTCTCTCTTCAATTCCATTTTCGTATGCGAAACCCTAACGATTTGATGTCGTTTCCATTGTCTTGAACGGAAGCAACGGTTTAAATCACCTGTGTTGTTCCTCCCTCCGTCACCGGTGATCCGCCGGAATGGCCTCGAGACCGCCTCCTCTTCTCTGCCCGCCCTTCCTCGAATCCGCTAGGGTTTCATTGACCGACCCGTACTGTTATTATCATCATTACGGTTACAATACGTGTAAATAGAATATAAAACGAATAAAATATAACATCTTTTAATTATTATTGTTGTCTTGGTGGATCGGCGGCGGAAGCGATGGCGGCGGCCAAAGGATTCGCGTATACGGTGGTGGAGAAGGTTAGGAGGTGCGTAAGGACTTTGATATTTATGGTGGCGATGGTGGCGTCGCTGCTGGTGTCGTCGATGCCGCTGCTGGTGGCGATAGGGGATGTGTTGGTGGTGTGCGTGCTGGTGTCGAGTTTCACGTGTCTGTCATGTTATGGAATCAAAGAGCATTTACATAGATACGCCTTCAAGAGCGCCTTGACTGATATCCCTCTCGTTTCTGTCATCAGATCTCTTATCATTGTCTGTACGTACCGAATTTGTGTTTCCGATCAGAAATAATTTACTTTCCATGTTTTTATTGGGATTTTTTGTTGTGAAGGAATGAACCACGAGTTAAATTGTTTGGTTTTGATGATTTTTGTTTGCAGGTGTTTACTCATTATGTGATGGACCGGCTCTGTCTCACGGACCGTATCTGGGAACTGTGACATCTGCTCTATTGTTTCCGTTTTTCTGCTTTCGATTAAGGCTTGTGTTTTTACCATGAATTCTCAAATTGAGGCTGAAGCTTCTTCTGCTTCGCTTTCAAGGCAAAGGCTTCATTTGAAGAAGTCTTGGG
>CAODLS010682295.1:0-11023 GCA_948243855.1 Flueggea neowawraea | reverse complement strand
TCTATGGGTTATGCATTTCTGCATCTTGAATCGTTCTAGTAGTTTGTTGATCCATTTCATTTGAAGAGGTACATCGATTTACTCAAACGATCTCTTGGAGTTTGACTCCAAGGTCAACCCATATTAGCAATATCAAAGTTGGTCATTGACAAATCTTTGAAGTCATTCAGGTATGCTACACCATTTCTAGCTACAAGTGTGATGTTCACACAATGTAAGAATGACAAGATTCACCTTAAAATACTTGGTATTATCAAAATGAATATAAATGTACCATCCGCTCGAAGAATGTATAAGGACATACCTTGGACAATGAAATCATTGGTTTAAACCTTATAGATTTCATTTCCAAATTCTCTATTGAGAATTGGACGATAAAACTATTAGGTTAAACCTTATAGGTTTCTACTCCAAATTCTCTCACGAGAAAATGAGTCTCTACATTCATTAATGTAGGTCGAGGTGTAAACTAGTCCAAATGACAAAGTCTATTTAATGAAGGCAAATCTTTCAACAATTTGAACTTTCAATCTCGTTGACTAAATCCCATTAGCGATTGTTGATGTCTCACTCAATTTATCGCTCATGTATACACTTATCTCCAATGGATACTCACCCATTGGGTAGATTAACCAATTCTCAAACATGGTTCAATATCAAATGTCACTCTTATTTCCATTGCTTTAATTCATACAAATTTCATTGGGATGAGCGAACCTCTAACATACTTGCAGGTTCATTCTTGACTTGTGGGTTACTAAAAGAATCACAATCAAATATTTATCAAAAAAATGTCGCCGTGAGACTTTACCAAAAAGAATCACAATCAGTTCATTTATCAAATAAATGTCATCGTGAGACTTTATCCCTTTTAGTTCTATGCATTTTTGAAAATGCTCCTACTGGATTCAAGTTCCTTACTTCCACTGGAAAACAAAACTCCCATTATGATCAAGATTTTGTACTCCCACTAGAAATAGGAATCTTTCTCCCACTTAAGTCAGGATCAGGAACATCTGCACACATTTGAGGTAGATAGGATAAAAGTTAAATCGTTCCAAGACGTAGTCAATGCATCCCTTTCGGAGAAAAAGAGAACAATCGCTAGCATCAATGAATCGATCTCTTGAAATTTTTAAAACCTTTAATCGTTGTAAGACTTAGCGATGCATCCCTTTCAGAGAAAGAGAAAACAATCGTTTGGTTTAGATCGATATCTTGAGATTTTAAAAACCAAGGACGTAATCTACATTACCCAACTTCCTCTTCATCTATCCTCATCCTCCTCAAGAATTCTCTCATTCGGATGGAGTGATCCTGATGGACGAAGTTCCTGAGTCTCAAATAAAATGAAATCTTTTCCACTTTATCCCAATTAAGAAATCTATTCACTAAGAATGTGACTTCTTATAACTCATTACTATGTCAATTTCTCATTATTCCATGATTGCTATGTCATTTTGACATAGCAATGTGTCTAACGCCTTTAACTTGTTGGTCTTTTAAACCAATATATCATAGATATAAGCAATACATCTCTTGGTTTCAAATAGTTTAGGCCTCAACCAATCCATAAACCATGAGATGCATAAGTAACGAACTTAGAGGGTGGATTTTGAACATTGTGGCCTTTTCCATAATAGTTCGCACTATATTAATGAACAACTTATGTTTCATTCTCTTTCATCACAAAAAACTTTGATTCCATCTAGTAGATGTTCATGACCTTAGTCGATCCACAAAGCTTTATTTGATTCTCATCTTGACTGACAATGAGTAAGAACTAACTTGGTTAGTCTTACTTATAAGAAGTCAAATAAATATGATCGTACCTTTCACAGTCATATATACATCAGTGATGAAGTAGTAGGCCTTAGCCTTTCCCTCTCTTTCTTTTTGACGTCAAATATCAAAAGTGGATTAATAGCAACAAAATTATATCAAAGTGTCTTTTGAAATGGTCCTCTCTAATTTTCTCCTCTTTGCAATGCTCACAATTAGACAACTTGAACTTACACAATTGTCTAATACTTCCACTTAGCTAATCGATGAACTTGATTTTGTCAAAGTGGTTGTATTACGTGCATTAATTTCACATAATCTCTCGTGATTACGTGAAGTGACAATGAATGAAAACTAGAACTTTTAATAGTTAGGTCATTTACCTTAACCAAGAAACCACTTGTAGTTCTAAAGTAGTCTTCCACTTAAAACATAGTTTAACAAATGAGTTATTGTTAGAATAAAGATTGAAGGCAAACTTCAATACATTTATGACAAAAGTTAATGCAAGAAAGGTTTCAGCTTTTGCACAAAACAAATTCGCACATGCCAAATCCTTAAACTCCCACTTTTGAGTTATTCCTTGCATGCTCAAATTGTTCCTTCTTAAAACTAGTTGGTATTGAATGAAATTAAGCCATAAATTCATTGTGAGAATCCTTAAATTTGAATTAATCATTTACTAACGACAAAATTCAATATAGAACATTGAACAAAGTAACTTTTCTCACTTGCATGAGTTTGAGCAACATACCCTCAAAGGTGCATCATCTCACATATTATGCACCATTGGTAGTGAACATTTTGCGCACAAAATGTTGGTATTATTCATGTTCAAGGATTTCCTCAAAAAATTCTGTTTAATCTCCACTTCTTAAGAACTTAAGGTTCTTAAACATTTTTCTCGCCTTTATATCGGAATTTCTCTAATAGAATAAGACGTTATCGAATTCGTCACAATCTCACGTTTGAGATTAACGTGGGTTAGGTGCAACTCGATTTGCTCCTAACTTTTAGGAAATAAGTGGGAAAAAAAACTTTGAACCTCATCTTTGATCTATTTATAACCAATATCACTAGCTCTCTAATCGTATAGTACTTATACCTTTACTCACATGATTAGGATACTTGTAACAAGTATCAGTACTAATTGTCAAAGACCACGAGCTTAGTCAGTGTCACTCCAACTAACTATTCCTTAAATGCAATTTACAAAATTATTGCACTTTGATACTTGCAAAAACCAGCCAAAGTGATTTCATCATCCTTTTTACTTACAAGATGATGGACATAATGACATTTTCTTACTTCCACGTCTACAGACATTACGGTCCATAAATGTATTGAGTGGTATACTACTCCTCTTTGAATTCAGCCTTAGCCAAGTTTAAAGGGCACGAGCTTTTGCTCTCAGAGTACACGCTAAATTTTCATAATCTAGGTTTTATAATTGTTGCCGCCCAAGCTCAACATATGTGCTTGTATGGCTCGACATCAATCGTCTTTACAAGCAGTGAATATCACAAATAATATGAAAAACAACAAGACATAATTGCACAAAAATAAGTCATAGCAATACACATATATTTACTATCCAACCAAAATTAAACTAACATAGCATCTTATTAAGCTTTGAATTGAAATGTACACTAGGTGCACATATATCATCTCGGTCTTAATAATTAACTATACTATATTTAATTTTATAGACAGTAAATAATGACTGTTTGGATTCACTTTTAAAATTCACTTGACTTAGGGGAATCCATGTTGGTCATCTAAATTATTTAGACAAACTAAATAATTGGACGATATATTCAACATATAAAATATTGTATATTAAATTAAGGCAAATCAACATAACAATTAGCCAAAAAAATAATAAATGAAATCAATATCATTTATTGAACCAACTTGATATCCAAACAATCAATTTCAATGTTAATACACGTACATTAACATTGGTTAGCATTAACACACGAATAATGCTTAAATATCCCAATATAATTCCAAACCCATATAGCGCTAAACTTATACCTACCAATTTGGATACATAATGAACCACAATCCAATATATTAGAACAAAATTCAAAAGTGTTTGTACCAAATTTTTGAAGAATTCTATAAATCAAACGACCTTAAAATGAATCTACCACTTCTCATGATGTTTCTTCACGATTATGGTTTAATATTGGACATACCTATGTCAAAACTTTTTTATTTTCTAGAATCTCCAAGTATCTTTTCAAGATACTTAGGGAATCATGTTTTTATGAAATTCTAGTATGAACCAATACCTTTAACCAATATTGGTGATGGGAATCATAATCTCTTATGAAATAAGCTAACAATTATCACCTATGCGCACTTATGCACAATTATTTTATTCTCTTTACAACCTCAACAATCCCAAAATACTCATTTTGGGAGTCATGCAAATTCTCTCTCAATTCGCAATTCCTTCGATGCAACATGGTTTTACCTCATTCGCATCTTCATAATAACTTATAAATAAAATGGGTATATACGCACTCGCGTATTCTCTAAATAATTAAAATCTCATTTGAATTATCTAAATGAGAACCATATTTGCATGTTTTTAAAATCAATTATTTTGAAAACTAATTTCTAAAATAATACTTGGCAAAAAACACATTTTTCACAAATTTTAAACCACTTTTAATATTCAAAAAAAATAGTAAAAATAGTTTTTGAACTCAAAATATTGTGAAAAATATGTCAAAAATTCCAGAAAAATCCAAATTTCAATTATGCCAAAAATTTTACAAAATTTGGAAACCGAGACACGCACGCGCACACACGCGGCTAGCGTGCCAAACACGTGCAACTCCAGAATGTTGTCACGTGTCGCAGTCGCGTGGAGACACGTGTCATTCTGCCATGTGTCACAATGACGTGGATGACATATGGCGATAATGACACGTGACAGATTCTCATTAGTCCACGTGGCGTGTCTATTCAGAATTTATTCTGAAGCTTTCGCCACATGTCGACATCTGATTAGGTCACGTGTCATATATGACACGTGTCGAGCGGTGATTGGTTGCTGACAATCGATTCACATGGTCCGTAGGTGACACATGTCGATCGCTGAGTGGTCCACGTCTCAAAACTTTGACAGTATTATTGCTCCACCAAGTGTCGCATTCTGAGTGGACAGTGTGGAAGAATCACAACTCGCCACGTCGTCATTCTTATCAGATGAAAAATTCATCTGTAAGCTTCTCACTAAGTATTTTTCGATCTGGTTTTCGTCGATTTGATGACCTTTCCGATAGAATTTCGCAACGAAACTTGTGCAATTAATGTTTTTGAGGTCGCTGATCTCAAATATTTTATCAGAATTTCGAAAATTCAACTTTTAATTTTTAGTTCCGGACGGACTCTAACAAAAAATGATGTTTGGAACAAAAAGTTGAATACAAAAAATTCACGGTAAATATTACAGACAGAGACCAACAAGAATTTTGAATCACAATCCAAAATTCGTTCTCCGCTCTGATACAACTGAAGAAATCTAACTACCGATTTAACATATAAACAATATATAATAGTAGGTTCGAGTTACCTATCTCGATTCCTGCGGAAACTCGACCCAGCTAGCAGCGGAAAACAAAGGTCAGAATCGGTTCGATGTTGATCTTGCGAGCAAACCACGGTTGGGTTGACGACGTGAGTGCTCGTCTGTTTCGCAGCCTAGATGCCAAGCGGATCGGGACCATCGACGAACGAGGAGTAAGTGGAGAGAGAAGCTTCCTTTTCCTCTCCCTCACGTATTTTTTGGTGGAAATTTGGAAGAATGGAAGAACTCCTTCCTTTCCTCCATATATATATAAGCCCTTAGATGGGTTTTGGGCCCAACAAACCCAATGTACTTAGTACATAGATTTTTTGGACTCATCTCAATTGGACTTACCAAATGGACTCGATCCACTGTCATGGATTATATCTTGACTTACCGAGTTCAGTTCACCTATCATGGACGAACCGCTTTTTTCAATACTTTTATTCATAAATACTTTTAAATTCTTTATTAAGAGTTTTTGGTAATTTAAATTTTTAATTATTCATTCTTATCAAAATAGATTACGTGTAAGTACTTGATAGAATTTCAAATTCTAGGTGCGCGGATGTCAATTAGCAATAAACACTTACTATAGTTGCTAATTAAGAATCAGGATGTATGGAAAAGGCGCGAGAGAAGTTACTTGTTATATTACGTTCGGAATCTTATATTATCCTTTATTTTTTTAAAGTTTTTGAAGAGTTTTGGTATGATTCCATCATATTGTAAATTGTGGCGATCTACCGAATGAACATGTTCTGTGGCAGCAGTTGGAACACATTTGTATCGAATTGCTCTTAATGAGAAAATATTTTCTGCTTTTTATATATAGTGCTAACTGTTGTATATCAAATCATAAATATATTCTTTTCAGTTATGTTGATTTCTTATCTTTGTCTGCTTCAGTAAAGATTTTCGTTGTAATAAGCAATAGGCATTCAGCTTGACCCATTTTATTGTAAAGAGAGTTGTTATTTATAGAGGACTTTTTTTTTCAAATTCTATATATGATTATTATTTTTATTTGATAACATAATATTAGTGTTTTGCTTTTTTTTTTCTCCAAAAAAGAAAAATAGGCTCGATGTTAATACAAATTGAATTAAAAAAGTCTATTGTGTGCATCACACGTATATATGTAAAATTTTATGAAATTTTTGATTTATGTGTCTTATATTTTACACACTTTTTAATATGTTACATTTCTGTTTATTTAATGAATAATAATTTATTTATACAATTTAAAAAAATTCAAAATCATAAAATATATAAATGTACGGATGTAAAAAAAAAACTTTTTGGATACTTTTATCCCTCTTTTTTATTTATAAATACCTTTAAGTCCTTTATTCTATAAATATTTAATAATTATTCACCATTAAAAAATTAAGTGGAAAAGTTTAAATTAATAATTAGATAAGTATTAAATGGAGAGTTATAATATTTTTTAACAATAAATTTTACATTAATATTATATTTGTATATTTAAAACTGCTATATATGAATATGGTATATTAGAAAATAAACAAAATTTAAAATCATGCATGTCAATATAAAAGAGCATATATATTAATTAATACAAATGTAAAACTAAAAGAAATTTCAAGTTGTTTGGCATGTCATAGCATATAGCATATTAGTAGTATATAGCATAAAAAATACACAACATACTTATTTGGTAACATACAATAGCATATAGCATGTTGTAATTTTTTAAGAATATTTTATTATGTAAAATGATATTAGTACCCCCATTTCTATCCATTTTTAATGACGTAATTTTTTAAGAAGGGACAAAAATGTCACTTCATCTTACTTTAAATAGGACAAAAATACTTACATCATTTTCTATTTTTACTATTACAACATACAAAATATATTATATACTATATGCTAAATACACAATATGTTGTGGTACTAAATGAGTCATATCGGTATAAAAAATTTAGTAGAACAAGGTAAAAATATTTCAAACTTGGCCCAAAAAATTGCCCACTAAGTGCTAATTAGTACTTTTAATTGATAAGTGCTAAGAGAAAAAAATGTTAATTGATAAATATGGAAATTAAGTTTTCGAGGGAGAAATCCAATTGAATTGGGAAAACCACACAATTACATTGAAATAAAATTCTGAAATTAAAGTTTATGTTCAACCCAAACAAATTTTGAGAAATAGAAATACGCTCTAAACCTTTCTAAAAAATGTCATATTTAAAGTCTCCAAATATTTTCAAAAATATTGGTCTTCAAATGTCTTAAAAAATCTCCATCTGGTATTTTTAAAAAATAAGTTTAAATGTCTCCAAATATTTCCAAAAGTCTCAATCTGGTATTTTTTAAAATAAGTTTGAGCGTGTTTCTATTTGTCAAAATTGAAATTCTATTTATTTTTTTGAGACATTTGGTATAATTAACTCAATTGAATTAGGACTTCCAAAACTCAAAAATGCATTTATGAGTAATATATAGTATTTTATTGAGTTAATTAAGACTTTTAAAAAAGGGATAATTTTTTCTAATATTTTATAACAACTGCTTTTTAAATTAATATTATATTATATATTTTCGTATATTTAAAATTGTTATACATGAATATGAACATTTTAAATGTTGCATAGTAGTATTTTCTTGATTATTGAGAGTGGAACTAATTTATACGGATCACAAAATATCTGTATTTATATCATTTTTTTTACTTGGTATATCATGTATTTATATATGATAGTTATACAATTAGCTCCAAGTTCCTTATACTATAAAAATAATTATAAAAATATAGTTTTACTTTCTAATTAAATCTGTGTAGTTAAATTTCCTTCATTTAGTGTATTGGTAGTTTATGATAGAAGCTATTCTGATGACAAGAATCAAGCAGTGAATTTTTTTTTACATTTTAAATTAATTTAATTAAATCTATCTCATTTTCATATGCAAAAAATACCGTTTACCACATTATTAATTTGTTCTTATTATAAGATAAAGACGAATATTATTTTTATTTTTCAAATATTACATGAAATATATATGTATAATTTTATATTAAATATAATTTTTAAATTTTTTATAAAAGTTAAAATTTACGTGTAAAATACGTGTGATAAAAGCTAGTTATTAAAAATAACTAAAATCAGATGGTGCAGCATAATTAAAGTTTTGGGCAAAAAACTAAAAAACAATTATATATGTCGGTAACGACATGAGAACCACTTGGTAACAGAAAAACCACAGGAATCTAAACCAAACCCAACCCGTGCTGTAACATCATCGTCGCCATCATCCTCGTCTTAGTCAATCTCGTAATTTAACCACTTTTTGATTAACTTCTTAATTGTTGTTATTATTGTTACCCCAAAAAATTAGAAAGAAAATAGGAAACCGCTCTTCCTACTTTCTTCGATTTCTTGTTGTTTCTAACTTCGATATAAAATTAAGAAAAAACAGACAACCTCCTTCTTCTCATTCGACATCAATCCTCTGTCATCCCTATGCCCGTACCATAAACAATATTCAAAAGTACAAGTCAGCGCAAATCTCGGAACCAAAGCTCCTTTCACGTGCTGCTTATTAGCATTTCTTCGCAGATTTCAGGTAAAGTAAAAGAAAAACCAACAATTCTCATTTTCTTGCTAACGTAGTTGTGTTGATTCGGGGTTTGAAACTGTTTCCAATTTACGTGCATTTTAAGAATTCCGATCCAAGAAGTTCGCTTTTTTCCTACATTTTTAGAAAGTTGTGAGCTTGAAAGTGAAAGTGTTGTTGGTTTTGGCTTTCAAATTCGATTGAGCAGGATGATTCTGATCGGAGAGCAGAAGGGTTTGTGTGTTTCGTTTCGTTTGCTGAGTTTGAATGTTTGTGGATTGAAGTGAATGTTATTACAGGATGAAAGGTGGGGTCTTGAGATTTAGAGGTAAAGGGTTCTCTTTTCTTCTGATTGTTTTGGCGTGCACAGCAATTCTTATGTGCGCATGGCAGAGGACTCCATTTCTTGCTACCATGCTTCCTCCAAAAGATCCATTGAAGCTTCCTTCCGGTACGTTTTCGAGTTTTTTGATGTCGTGGCTGATTTAATTATTCTTTTTGTTAAAACATGCTTGCATTGCTGAATGAGTCAATAGCATATAAACGTGAATGAGAATTTCCAGATAGATTTTGAGTGTTTAAAAATGGTTTGTTATTTATATATGTATAGGAGGTAGTTGGTAACTGACCACTGTCTTTAGAGTGAAAGAGAACTCTAAACTCGACACTGTTTAGTGATGGATTATAGCCATGAACTGAATTTGCGTTATGTGATGTGACACAGAGATATTGGTTGATAATCCAACTGTTAGCTCGTTGCGTTCAGAACTGGAGGTGGATGTGAGTGGTGATACAAGGTTGGCTGGAAGTAATACTGAAGGAAGCTCTTATTCATTGGGAACTCCCCTTCAGAGGGAAGGTATGATATTGCTTTCATTGAAACTTTGACTGGTAGTTGCATTCTGGCTGATCTGTGTTTTGAATAACTCAGTTGTGTCCTAAATATTGTCATGATGATTAGTACTTGGTTTAGGGATAATTAAATTAGTTAATTCATGAATTTAAGCACATAATTCTTTTTTCCATTTTTCTGAACTAATATTGTACTGGACACTTTTCCTGAATTTTTTTTTTGGTCTCTATTTTTCCATCCTGGTTTTCTGTTCAAAAGTTACAGGTTTGCCCATGTTTGTTTAAATTTCATACTATACACATGGATGTGCAGATAATTCCCCTGTGGTTGAAGAAACGCAAGCAAAAGAAGAACAAGCTCTGAAAGTAGAAAATGTGTCTAGTGAAACTTCTAAAATTGTAACACAGGTGGAGGGAGAGAATAACCAGAATGTTGGAGGGACAAATTCAGCAGAAAAAATGCAAATTCCAAATTTAGTAGCAGCAGAGACTTCTGCAAATGTAAGCTCTATAGAATTGGAACAAGATAATATGAATTCAACGATAGTGATGGAAGAAAATAAAGGTATTGAATTCTATTAAGTTTTTGAAATTCAGGTCCCTTCATGCTTCATGGCAAAGAATTTGAGAACTCATAATGCAGTTGTTTGTTTCTGGAAAAGTGATGCGCCTTGTATCTATATGATCTACTGATTCTGTATGACACTAGTAACTGACTACCGTTTCATTCATCATTGCTACAGAATGTGACTATGCCAAAGGAAAATGGATTATAGATGACAGAAGGCCTTTGTACTCCGGTTTTGGCTGTAAGCAATGGCTTGCTCAGATGTGGGCTTGTCAATTAATGCAGCGCAAGGATTTTTTCTATGAGAAGCTACGGTGGCAACCAAAATATTGTCAGATGGAAGAATTTGAAGGATCTAAATTTTTAGAGAGGTACAAGTGCATTTTGTTGCTTAATACTAATAATTTTCATATTATGAGTGATATAACTACATTCTTTTTCTTATTGATCAACAAATGCTTCTCCATTGAACTTATTCCAGTTTTAGTTGAGGTAACTTTATCTAACGTGAAGTCCTGTTATATGGAGTTTGCTTCTCTGTTCCAGTTAAGCAGAGACTTTGGTAAATTGTGTTGCTTCCTGTGGGCATTTGTCATATAAATGGCAAAGATCATGCTCATGCTATCATTAAACCTTTTTTTGTTTAAATGTCACAT
>CAODLS010682269.1:0-22188 GCA_948243855.1 Flueggea neowawraea | reverse complement strand
CAAATGTCACAGAAAATGAAATCCCATCCTATGCGCTGAGGCCCAAAAATCTTTTGGCAGCCTAGTTAAGTCTAACCATATTCAATCTTATGGGTATCACTATTACCCATATTGTCTTCCTAAGATAGTCTAATACACCCTTATGATTTCATTTGATAATATACATCATCCATACATGCATCACATACAAGTATAAATAAAGGCATAATAAAATGTAATATGACATGACCCATAAAATATGGAGAACAAAGACTTAACCTTTAAGCATTCCTCTTCATGGACTTGTCATCATGACAATGAATGGGTCTCCATTCTTCCTTTTGTCTTCATTACAAGTAAATAACATTCCTATGCTATTCTATACTAAAGCAATAAATAAAAGACACACATGTTGTGCCATAATTCCATATAAAAAGACAAATTACATAGCAAAATCCCATAAATATAACCTACCAATCACATTGAACATATATAGGGTCATGCCATGCACCATGCAAAAACACATAAGCACATATATGATCATACATCACATTCACAACATTTACAAACTAATTTAAATTTACCAAGCAGGGTTACCAATGGGTTCATGAATCCATTGCATGAATTATTCATCTATTGAATAAATGATGCAACTAGTTTCAAAATCATTTGCCTACTGGAGAAACTTCAATTAAACAATTTAATGTGAATTTCTCTCAAACCCAATTAAAATAATTTCAATTGAAAACACCAATTTAAAATTCCCATATTTTAAATCTAGTTGTTAAATTTAAAATTCATCAATTTTAAATAAAACAAAAATTTCAAAGCATTGCGCATGATGCGCAACATGTATAGCATTGGACAATCCAACCTACACGCTTGCCCACACCATCTCAAACCTTAGGGGATCAATTATTAACTGATTTTGAGTTTTGTTTACAGATATGGTCATGTACCCCATAATGGTTCATATATACTAGATCATCGCGCCATGCCATGATGGCTTATGCACACACCGTTTTAGACATTCCATCGCGATGTGCTTCACGGGCAGCCATTAAGCCAATATAATAATCATCAAATCACATTCAATAAAAATTATTAAACATGTTTAGATCAGTAGCAATTAAATCAAATTTAATTCTTGGCTTAGATTTCAAAAATCATTACAACATTTTCGCTTTGAACACTTCGAGCCAAAAAAACTTTTGAAAACCATTTTCAAAATAGTAGAAAATACACAATTTTGAAACTAAATCAAAAATCCCATTCATCAACTATGAATTTAATTAATCAATATAACAACATACAACAACAATATATCTCATATAATGTAACTTGTTGTATCGATTCTTTGCAAATGGCTCTGATACCACTGTTGGTTTGTCGTAAAACAATGATTTTTGAAATCTAAGCCAAGAACTAAATTTGATTTTATTGCTACTGATCTAAACTTGTTTAATAATTGTTATTGAATAATGTTCTCTTTACTTAATTGATAAACCCAATGAAACACTTCTCTGATTTTACTAAGGGTGACAATCGTATCTTGATCACTCAGCATACTTACTTGTATCGTGATGCAACCCAACCTTCACCTTTTAGCAACTCAAATTAGGTTACGTAGAGTGAGATTAAAGTTACATGGCTAGACATTAGTATGTCGTGGTGATCTCAACTCAAAGGACTAATTACACCATCTTGCATAGTAGAGAATTCTCCATTGACACTCAAGTAATTTACCATGTGGTCTCTCAACAGTGGGTCAGTCCAGCAACCATGCTAACGGTTAACTATGTGCCTATATGGCCCATATATCACATAACTGCTTGCCATGGGGAAATGGAACCAACCAAACCATTTAATAGTCTCGCTGATTATCAATGCCCAATACCGACAGTCATTGACTATGGACATTTAGATATAGTGTTCAAGTACCAATGTGTTCCCCGTTAGCCATGGCACACATTGTGCGAACCTATTATGTCATGGACATCATTTTGTTGATCTAATCATACCAACCAAAATTATTCTCATGTCATATTAATTAGCAAAATGAAAACATGCCTTTTATATTATGTTACTACTTATGTGATGCTCTTAATGGTTGGCTCCTAGGGCACCTACGCTAACACTCTTCACATCCATTTAAAAGAGTTTAATCTTCAAGTCAAAGGACTAGTTACATCATCTTGCACAGTTGAGAGTTCTCCATTGACACTTAAGTAATTTACCATGTGGTCTCTCAACAGTGGGTTAGTCCAGCACCTATGCTAACGGTTAACTATGTGCCTACATGTTTGACCTAGATATCAAATAACTACTTTCTATGGGAAAATGGAACCAACCAAACCATGTAATAGTCTCGCTGATTTTCGATGCTCAATACCGACAATCATTGACTATGGACATTTAGATATAGTGTTCAAGTACCAATGTGTTCCCCGCCAGCCATGGCACACACTGTGCAAACCTACTATATTATGGACATCGTTTCATTGATCTAATCATACCAACCAAAATGATTCTCATATCATATTAATTAGAAAAACAAATATGTACCTTTTATATTAGGTTAGTACTTATGTGGTGCCATTAATGGTTGGCTCCTAGGGCACCTACACTAACACTCTTCACATCCATTTGAAAGATCTTAATCTTCTTGTGTGAGGGAAATGCACATAGAATTTGAATCACTTCAAGCCTTGCAATCAGAGCAAATGTTTCTTCATAATCAAGTCCTTCTTCTTGGTTGAATCCTTGATCTACCAATCTTGACTTGTTTTTCACCGGTTGGCCATTCTCATCGTATTTTATCCTATGCACTCATTTTGTTTCGATAATTGTTTTTACTTTTGGTGTTGGAGATAATCTTACACATTGTTTCTCTTGAATTGGTTAAGCTCTTCTTGCATAGCTTGAACCCAACACTCATCATCTAAAGCTTCTTGTGTATTCTTTAGTTCAACAATGGGGATGTATGCATAATTGCTTTGAAATGAATTCAAGGCTCTTCTAGTCTTCACTCCATCTCCTATATCTCCAATTACTTACTCAATTGGATGATTTTTTACTCTAGCCCAATCTTTTGGAAGTGAAGTTGATACACCTTCTTCATTTTTCTTTTCTTCATCATTTGTGAGTTCTCATTTATGTTTAGTTCCTCTAAGTCTTTTTGAATTTCATGATCATCATTCTTTTCCAAAGCACCTACGTTATCATTAACAACTACCTTTCCTGGGGGCGAGATCATCTCAACAAATTTAACATGAATAGATTCATCAACAACTCTAGTTCTTGAATTAAACACCCTATAAGCTTTGCTCTTTGTGGAGTAGCCTAAGAAAATTCCTACATTCGATTTTGCATCAAATTTTCCTAAGTTGTCTTTGCCATTATTCAGTATAAATAGTTTACAAATAAATGGATGAAAATAAGAAATGTTTGGTTTCTTACCTTTCCATATTTCATAAGGAGTTTTCATTTGGTCCCTTCTCAAATGTACTCGATTGAGGATGTAGTAGATGGTGTTTATAGCATCGGCCCAAAAATATTTAGGAAGAAAATACTCATTTAGCATTGTTCTACACGTTTCTTCCAATGTCCAATTCTTCCTTTCTACCACACCATTTTGTTATGGAGTTCCTGGTGCCAAAAAATTATGCTCCATTCCATGCTTGTCATACAAATCTTCAAAGGGTTTGGACTTAAATTCTCCTTCATGGTCAGTTTTAATGGCAATAATAGACTTGGTCTTTTAATTTATAACCAATCCACACCACTTAGCAAACTCATTAAAGGTATCACTTTTATTTGCAAGGAATCTAACCCATGTAAATCTAGAGAAATCATCAACAATCACCAATGTATACAATTTACCACCCAAACTGACATGTCTAAATGGTCCAATCAAATCCATATGCACTAATTCAAACACTTTAGATGTTGAAATTTCTTTCTTTACTTTAAAAGAACATCTAGTATTCTTACCCCTAATGCATGGTTCACATAAATGTTCTTTTGTAAAACGTAATTTTGGTAAACCTCTAACAATGTCATTTTTTGCAAGCTTTGAAATCAATGGCAATGGTGGATGACCTAATTTTCTATATCATAAAAATACAATTTCATCTAAAGACATCAAACATCTTTCATTGAAAGATTATGCATGGTGTCTCGTCGGCCTACACCTAAAAACTAAGGCAAGTGTACCTATCGTTTATAGGCAGTGGACCCTCGAGTACCGAGTGTCGTGTCCCTCAGAGACTACAATTATTAGTTATTCACTTTCCCTCTATTATCTAGCCGGTAAATTAAGTGATTTTTTAATGAATAAAATAAATGGAACACAACTTAAGACAAGCACAAAATCAAAAGGATAGACAACCGGTGGGAAGCGGCACTTAGACGCAGAATCCCCTAGACCGAATTAAGTGACAACGATTCGTTATTCAAACAATGATTTAGGCAATTGGACTATGTAAATTCCTCTGATATATTAACCTCTCTATCGAGATAGCTAACGTCTAACGACTAGGTTGATTAACCCTAATTAAAACCCCTAACGTTGCATTAACAAAATGTTATGTGAATTTCACTATTAGGTTTGACCCTAATCCGGAGGATTTATGTCGACCTATCTCTAGGTTTGCATGTAACTCCTCTCAATTATAAACATTCAATCGCGCACAGAATCTCTCGATTACAAATGCACGAAACAATATTGGAATCAATAAGCCAACAATAATCAATTCAACAATACACAATATAAATCATAATTGAGTCGCAATCCATAAATCAATTGAATGAATAAAAAAATCCCAACAATCACATAATCAATATAGGGTTCATCACATCTAAGTGCACAAAATTTTTTAGTTCATAACAATTGAGAGATATACAACAAGATCAAAGAGAAATTTACAGAGAGAAGGAAAACCCATGATTGAATCCTCCAATTCTTCGTGAAATCTCTTCGTTATTGATGCTCAATGATGTTATCCCTGTGAAAGAATGCCGAAACCCACTTAAATAGGAGAATTAGGCCGTCTGGGGTAAGACACAGGCACGGGCCCGACCGTGCCCAACCATTTTCGTTCGTGTGTTGCAAAAAACCAGCAAAATCATGGTTTGCATATAAGACACAGACACGGGTTTATGTCTGTGATCGAGGCCCTTATGTCCGTGTCCATCAATACTTGTCGTGTCCGAGGTGGTTCTTTCTTCCAGTGTAGTACACGGTCTTGTCCATGGCCGTGCTTGTGTCTGTGGGCAAGGCCACATCCGTGGACTGCAATTCCAGTCCGTGGAGCTTCAGTTTTGTACAATTTTGCCTCCTCAAGCCTTCCCACGGATGTGTCTCATGAAATCTAAGCTGTGTCTCACTCCAAATGCCTCAAATGTCATCGTTCAAGCCCCGTTTCGACTTGCTTGCATTCGATTAATCAAGACAACATCAATAAACCTAAAAATCATAATATAAGACATAGAAGTACCAAAACTTATGATAAATGCTCAATTCGTATTCAAAACAATATGAATCAATGCACATAAATATGTATGAATATGCGTTTATGAAACTACCCCACACTTAAGCTTTTGCTTGTCCTCAAGCAAAGAAAGAATTAACACAAGGGAAAAATATCTCAATCAAATCCTTTCAACAGTGGCATGGAACTTCACATTAGATGTCAACAAAAATAAACTGAGTAGCAGGGAATCTAAGAGATGCATACATCACTAGTCAATCCAAATCGGGGTCCCAAACCACACAAGAGTTTAGAGCTCAAAGCCAAAGTAGCCGATTTGACTCGATCAACCATTCAAGTCATTGATTCAATTAGCCATAAAACATTAAAGCATATGGCAACTACAGGAAAATTCGATAGTAAGCATATATTAATTGCATAATTTCAATATTTTGACTTACATTGCTACAAACATAGTCAGAAAATATTGAGTCTGACCTTAGTGCTTTATTTATGCACTTGAAGTTTCCACCACACATGATAGTCTGTTTGACGCGAAAACCGCTCATTTGTGATGATGTTCCCGGTTACTAAGACAACCTTCACGACAGTGCTTTGCATACTCATGTCTAAGACAACGGAGTAGGGATCGAACCCCATTTACTTGTCCCGATTTAGGTTCAAGCAAACCAATAAACTTTTAATTTTATTCCAATTATTCAAAATCGTGCCCGCATTTAGTCAAACATTTCATTCAATAAGCAATGAGTTAAACGAGTGACAAAACCAAAGCAACCAATTTGGCTACAAGCTCAAAACTAATGCGGATCTAGAACATGCAATTCAAATCTCCTAGTAACAAATGCATATCGAAAATTCTCAACTAGTCAATCTATTCACATGAACAAATAACATGCACCCCACAGCCACAATATCAAGAACTCGATCAAAAAAATTTAAAATGCACCCCAATTTACCCCTACCCCACACTTCAATTTTGCATTGTCCTCAATGCAAAGAACTAAACATATAAAAAAAAGGGAAGGGCATAAATTAGAGGATTTTGGAACTTCCCTGAAATATGGTCCCCAAAGATGAGTCTTGATGGGAATTGCATCTGAACTGTGAGAGTCTCTTGTAAAACACAAAAACAACTAAAATCAAATAACAACTAAAGTAAAACAAAATACAAAAATGAAAGCAAACTAAAGGAAATGAAATGAAAAATAAAGTGAACTAAACCAAACATGGGTTGCCTCCTAAGAAGCGCTTCTTTAACGTCATTAGCTAGAGATTAGTAATTGACCCCTCATAGAGGCTTGAATGCATTGTGCGAAATGTTCGCACCCACTACCGAGTTTTGTGCTTTTTCTTCTTCTTCACTTGAGGCACTATTTCATTGACCTGTGGTGCAATAATTGACTCTGCTTCATCAGGTACCTGCACCACACTAGAGATGACAACCTTTTCAACATAATGTGAGTTTGAAGGAGGTTGAACCTTATAGTCCTTAATTTTCACACATTTATCTTTGACTCTAAGGGTCAACTCCTAACCATAAACATCAATAATGGACTTAGAAGTCGCTAAGAATGGTCGTCCTAGGATCAAAGGCGTTTCCATACTACTCATCATATCATGAATCATAAAATCAACATGAAACGTCAAACCTCCTACCCTAACCAAAACATTAGCTACAACACCTCTAGAATGCATAACAGATTTATCAGCTAATAGCGCAGGCACCCTAGTCGGTGTAAATTCTCCTAAGTCCAACTTCTCAAACAAATCAGCAGACATCACATTCACACTGGCCCCTAAATCAGCTAATGCATTATCAATATGAAAACTACCAATATAAGGAGGAATAAAGAAACTCCCTAGGTCCTCTGATTTCACAGGTAGCTCAAGTGATGCCTGAGGTGGCTCGACATTCTCTTCCTTTTTTGCTTCGACCAAAAGTTTTTGCTACTTTTCCATTTTGTGGTTGGCTTCTCACTGGTACAATTGGCCACTTTGACCAGCTCTTTGCTCGATAGTGCTGCTGGATATGGAATCTGAGGCATGTATTCTCGAAGCACCTTTATTGGCTTAATTTCTTCCACTTTATGCGCCTCAACATTTGTTCTTGGAGCCTCTTCCTCTTTCTTGCATCCATCTTCTCCACTCACAAAAATTACATTCACGTGCTCCATCGGGTTTGTCTCAGTGTTGCTTGGTAAGACGCCCGGTTGCCTCTCAGATAGCAGCTTAGCTACCTGCCCAACTTGATTATCTAGAACATGAATAGAAGCCTCTAGGTTTGAGAATCGTGATTCGAACGACTGGATGAACTTATTCATAAGATCCTCAAGGCTAGGTTGTTTCTCTACTACAGGTTGCTGCTAAAATCTGGGTGGTTGGTTTTGTCCTTGCTGATTCTGACCCCCCAAGAGAAGTTCGGGTGATTCCTCCCCTAGGATTATAAGTATTACTGTAGGGATTATTCTGAGGATGACTCACATGCCCCACATAGCTCACATTTTCCGCACCTTCCTGAGTTCATTGACCATCAACATAAATTGCTTGTTGTGCTTTTGAGAATCCATCAAGCTTATTACTCAGACCCTAGACTTGGATGGCCAATGCCATCACTGCATTCACCCCATACACTCCTGGTGTCTTTGTTGGCTTAGGGCGTGTTGTGTGCCACTGATAATTGTTCATGGACATCTCCTCAATTAATTCTTGTGCAGCCTTCCGGCTCTTATTGTTTAGGGTACCTCCTGCTGTAGCATCTATCATTTACCTCGTCCTATGGTTCAAACCATTATAAAAAGTCTTAACCTGCAGCCACGTTGGTAACCCATGATGTGGACATCTCCTCAATAGCTCTTTGAACCTCTCCCATGTATTATAGAGAGACTCCAACTCCATATGTGCATAGGAGGAAATGTCATTTCTCAGCTTTGCAGTCTTGGCAAGTGGAAAGTACTTCAACAAAAATTTCTTTGCCATTTGATCCTATGTAGTAATCGAGCCCCTCAGTAGAGAATTCAGCCACTACTTAGCTCGTCCCCTCAAAGAAAATTGAAACAACCTCAACCTGATGGCAGCATTAGTAGCCCCATTGATCTTGAATGTATCACATATCTTTAAAAAATTGGCCAGATGCACATTCGGGTCCTCATCTTACGCAGAATCCCCCTAGACCAAATTAAGTGACAACGATTCGTTATTCAAACAATGATTTAGGCAATTGGACCGTGGAAATTCCTCTGATATATTAAACTCTCTATCGAGTTAGCTAACGTCTAACAACTAGGTTGATTAACCGGAATATCTTCCTAATTAAAACCCCTAATGTTGCATTAACAAAATGTTATGTGAATTTCACTATTAGGTTTGACTCTAATCCGGAGGATTTATGTCAACCTATCTCTAGGTTTGCATGCAACTCCTCTCAATTATGAACGTTCAATCGCACATAGAATCTCTCGATTACAAATGTACAAAATAATATTGGAATCGATATGCCAACAACAATCAATTCAACAATACGCAATATAAATCATAATTGAGTCGCAATCCATAAATCAATTGAATGAATAACAAAATCCCAACAATTACATAATCAATCTAGGGTTCATCATATCTAAGTGCACAAAATTTTTTAGTTCATAACAATAGAGAGATATACAACAAGATCAAAGAGAAATTTAGAGAGAGAAGGAAAACCCATGATTGAATCCTCCAATTCTTCGCGAAATCTCTTCGTTCTTGATTCCCAATGATGTTCTCCTTTGTTTCCACATTCTCTAGCCTCTTACCAATACCAATGATTTTACCTTTGTTGTTGTTACCGAATGTGTCATGTACATGATTCTTCATTTTGACCTCAACAAATAGGCTTTTGTCTCCACTCATACGTTTTGAGCAACCACTATCAATGTACCATAAGCTTGATGATAGTCTAGTTTTCACTTGAACCTACAAAAACAATGTTGCTTGATTTCAATGGTATTGAAGCTACTTTGGGTCCTTTTGTGTTAGTCATATGGACTTAGTTTGGAAGAATGATTTCTTTAGGAATCCACATCTTCTTTACCTTGATTGTCCTCCTTAAACTAGTGCAATTATGAACATTATGACTAATGTTTAAGCATCTAGCACATTTAGGCAATCTCACGCTCAAAGAATCATTTTTGTTTTGATTTGAAAATTTGTTTAATAACATTGATTCTCTTTTGAAAGGATCGCATCCTAGACCATGTTTGGATAATGAAAATCTTTGTAAAGAGAATAGCTTCTCAAAATTTTCATTGCCATAAGAAACTTGATAACAAGATATGAAAATTCTTTTTGTATCCTATCAATTTCATCACTTAACCTTTTTTGTTCAAGCAATCAAGAAGTATGATCAATAGAAACACCATTAAGCTTTTTTAATAAGGTTTCATTCTCAATTTCCAAAGATATGTTTCTGTTTTTCAAAACCGTGTTGAGTTTGAAAATTTCTTCAAAATCTTTGTTCAATGATTCAAATGCATCAACAAGTTCTTTTTGAGAATAATTGTTTACCTCATTATCCTCCTTATCACTGGAGTAGGAGCTTTGAGCCATAAATGCAAGGTTGACTTCCTCCTTGACATCATCATCATCTTCCTCATTGCTCCAAGTAGCAACAAGGACTTTCTTCTTCTTGTTCCTTTCATATTGTGGTTTAGAGGTGGGAACTCTACAATCTTTGCCAGTTTTCCACACTTGTAGCAACCATCGTCATTCTTCTTCTTGTTGTAGGATGAGTTCTTCTTGTAATCATGCCTTGCTCTTTTTTGAGATCCCTCTTCCTTCTTAGCAATAATTTTTTGTATCTCCTTATGTTTTTAGCATAAAGAGCTACCTATTCGTCTTCTTCATCATCTTCATCCTCCTCTTCATCACTTGTTACTTCCTTTGCTTTGAAAGCTAAGTTCTTCTCTTTTGGTTTAGCCTTGGAGTTTCTATTCTTCAACACAATCTCATATTTAATGAAAGAACCAATTAAGGTACTAAACTCCATTTTGTTCAAGTCTTTTGACTCCATAATAGCTGTAACCGTTGCATCCCATTGCTTTGGCAATGACCTTAAAATATTCTTTACTTTGTCACTACTCAAAATTGGTCTTTCAAGAGAAGCAAGACCATTAGTGATTTCAGAGAATCGATCAAGCATACTAGTGATGCTTTCTCCTTATTTCATTGAGAACAACTCGTAATCATGCAACATCATGTTGATCTTTATCTCCTTGACTTGAGTGGTTCCTATATAAGTCACCTCCAACATTTCCCAAATCTCTTTAGCATTTTCAGAAGATGAAATTCTATTGTGCTTTTTCGGATTCAATGCACAATATAAGAGCTGAGTTGCCTTAGAGTTTGTATGAAGTTTCTTCCAATCTTCCTAACCAAAATCTTTATACTCCTTGAGTGAACCATCTTCATTCTTTGGAATTTTGGGACCTAGCACAATGGTCTTTCAAGTTTCTATATCATAGTATTCTAAGAGTTGAAGTTGGAGCCATCAAACAATTGAGGACGATTTACCGCATAAATTTCAGCGTGTGTTCAAATATTCAAAGCCATCTCGGATATTTGACTATTCAGATGTTAAGCTACTTCAAATAAGAGCCCAAAGCTCTGATACTTATTGTTGAGTCAATTACCACACTACAAGGGGGTTAAATAGTGTGGTATGAGTGACTTTAAAGCTTTTTTAAAATTGAAACAAGTAAAGAAGAGACAACACAATGATTTATAATGGTTTGGCCAAATCTATGCCTACATCCACTACCTAAGTATCACCACTTAGGATTTCCACTAACAATCTTTTCAAGATTACAACTTCACTTTCTTGCTAAGTGAGAACTCTTACAATGTTCTTGATTCTGGTTCAAGAACAAAACCAACCTAGGAATCTACCTTTTGATTCCACTCACAATCACTCAAAATACTATTTTTACAATGTTAGAATTGTGCCCTAGTCTAATCATTGATATACATTGTCATTCAATTATTTAATAAAGAAGCATTTTATTTCTATGAAATATTATTTGTTTTATGAAGATAAAACTCCATGAATGGTTTATTCTTCCTTACGCCATCAAGTGCATGACTTGATAGTAAAACCATAAGGTTAAAAGGAATATTATTCTAAATGTCCTTAATCGATTATTATCATGGGAATGATGATGAATTAAGATTAGTATATTGCTAAGTGGATAATCATGTTTTACTGATTGTGGATATGAGATATTAACTTAGAACATAGATACATATTAGGAAATATGTATTGGACTGGTCCGCTATAAAAGCACTTCATGGATTGTTGTCACAAAGTAGTTTTCATGAAGTGGTGATGTTTGAGTCATCTGACTGAAACTCACTATCGACTCCTACATGAGGAATCGTTGTTTTGACTTAATCAAATGTTATCCATAACAGGGTAACAATAAGGGCTATGATTGGATATGTCATGAATCATGTAGAAGAGTGATAGTGAGAGTGATGGATTTGTTCCTCTTATGAAAAGTGATATCTCTTGGCTATTTGATTAGTAGGATTGATGGAATGTATGCATACTCGAATGAATTGAAAAAGAAGTTTATCAATGTCATTTGTTATATCAATCTACTCGAGATCGAGAAATATGTTAAGCAATATAAGGTTGGCATGTGACCATGCCTTATGCTTAGATGAGATATTGGGTGACAAAAGGACTAAATATCAGACTGTGAAAGGTTAACTTGGATCGCCGACAACCACTCGATTTTGGGTTGCCATAATATATTACTAGATACGGCTTATGGATTTTGGGCCCAAAAGTTTGGGAAAAGGCCTATTGCCAATTTCGAGTTGGCCTATTGGGTAACACACAAGAACGAATTGGATTGGCTATAAAATATTCTCTCTTAGTAATGATTAAATTATTAAGATGGTGAATTTGATTAATCAATAATAATTTAGAGTTTTATAATTTATGTATTAAATAAGATTTAATACATAGTCCATTAATGTAATGGGCTTTTAATATGAATCACCAATTATCATGGGTATAATTATTTAATTATGTATGACATAATTTGGACCATGCATGTGTGATTTATTTTGTGGTAATGTATCATGTAATTAAAAGTCCAATAACATTAATTAACCCTTTAAAAATTCGGAATGCATACCTCTCCTATTTTTAGGAGTCTCAATTCTTGTGTGACAAGAATAGGAAATTCAGCACACTCCTATTTTTTAGGAGCCCTTGTTCTTATGTGATAAGGAGTTCTTATTCTTGTATGACAAGTAAAAGAAACCCTAGTGCACATAGAATAGAGTTTTGTACGCCTATTTACAGTGCTTGGCCGAAATTTTAATGGTGATTAATATTTTTGCCAAATTTTCTTAATGTAAGAACAATGGCATAACCAAATTTGAGAGTACCACTTTCAAAGAGAGAAAATTATTTTGTGAGCTTTAGAATAGTGATTCTAAAAGAAGTGCTAGTACACTGCAATCAATCCAAGGTAAGTTCGTTCGTGTGGATACCTCTAGCCACGTTCGCGCAAAGGCAACATGATTTAAAGAGGTGATTTGAGTTCGTGGTGCTAAGAGCTACACCAACGTTTCATAAAACCAACCGATCGAGCCTTGGTGAAAGGTAAATCTTCTAGCCTTAATTATATATGTTGATATGCATGGGTCATTGGGGGAATTCAAGGCATAAAAATTTTATTATTTCCGCTGTCATGATTGCTTATGAATGTCATAATAGAGCCATGAATTCCAACAATATCATGATCCCAACATGTATTTATTAGTGATATGCCCTAGCCCAATCATATGTACATTATCATTTATATTGTTATTTAATAAATACGAGGTTTTTCATTTTGGCATATATTTTATCATGTTATTTTGTAATGCATTAACTAGATAAAAAAATCCATGAATAGTTGATTTTTTCTTATGTTATAAAGTGCGTGACTTGATAGTAAAACTTTAAGATAAAAGAACACTATTCTAAATATTCCCTGGTCCTTCATTATCATGGGACTGATAATGAGTTAAGACTAGTATGTACTCTGAGAGATGGTCATGTTTTACTGATCATAGACATGGGATGTTACTCAGAACATAGATACATGTTGGGAACATGATATTGGACTAACCCACTATGAGAAATACTACATAGAATATATGTTATCAGTATTTATTTTCGCAGTAGTGATATTTGAGTCATTCGACCTGAATTCACCATTGATTCCTACATGAGGTTCTTTATGTTTTGATATGGTTCAACATCATCCATAACAAGATGGTAATACAAGCTATAATTGGACGTATATTAAATCATGTGGAGGAATATGAGTGACAGTGAAGGAATTTGTCCCGCTCTTATTTGAGTGAGATATCTCTTGACCACTTGACAAGTAGGACTGATGAAATACATGGTCATGCTCGAATGAAATTGAGAGGTGTTATGAATATCATTTGTTTTGGTCAATCTACTTGGGTATCAAGAAATGTTTGATTAAGCTATATAAAGATGACACGATCCATGCTTTATACTTAATCGAGATATCGTGTGACAAAAGGATTAAATACCAAACTGTGCATTAAGTTTTGTCGAGTCATCGAATTCGCTCACGTTGGGTAGTCATAATGACTTGCCAGAGCCCGCTTATAACTTGTGGGCCTACTGCCAATATCGAGCGGACCTACAGGGTCACACACTCAAGAACTGTGCTATATATTTTATGATGTGTTTTACTATTATTTTATGATAAAATAATTTATTTTATAATAGTTTTAAAATAAATTAAAATTCATTTGACATAGTCAAAATAGTTTGTTTGACTTAGTCAACAAAAGAAAGAGTGCTTGACTTAGTCAACTGAGAAGGAGTTTGACTTGGTCAATATGGCATTTGACATTTCATTTATGAAATAAAATGGGGCCAAAATTATTATGTTAATTAATAATATTTGAAATTATTATATTAATTAATAATAATGTCTTAAAGTGGTATGTTCTAGTTAGAATAGGATAGAGAAGTTCTTGTAGACAAGAATTAGATTGCCTAGTAAGACTAGGACTAGGGTTTATTGAAGTCCATAAATAGGCATCATATGGCAACCCAAAGGCCGTTCATACTACTTCAAAGAGAGAGAAAGATAGCAAGGTATTTTTGAAAGTAAAAAATTCAATGCTAGCACACTTCAGACATTTCATGTCCATGATCAGTAAAACATGATCATCCCTCAAAATACATACTAGTCTTACTTCATTATCATTCCTATGATAATGAACCACCAATGACAGTTTAGAATAGTATTCTTTTACCTAAAGGTTTTATATCAAGTCACACATTTGATGACATAAGGCAGAATCAACTATTCATGGATACTTGTATCAAGTTATAACATTATAGTAAATAATTAGATAATAAACTGAAATGCCTCATATATTAATTAAGAAATATAAATGACAATGTTCATACTATTGTGCTAGAACACTAATAATATACACTCGTAAACATTCTAATAATAATTCGAAATTCATTTCGAAAACATTTCGTACAAATGACAAACAACATACATTCAAGCATAATAGTTAAATATCAAAAGGCAGGCAAAGCATACTACATGCACACATACTAATTCACATTACACAGATTGTACATAATTCTATATACTCTTATGACATTATCTATTTACAGAACTAAGCAGATTTGATAATCACTGATCATAAGCCCGTATTATATTGGAACTGCACTTGATAAGATCAAATCAGAAATAGAGTAGCAACCTTTCAAGCCTAAACAGTACTCCACTCAGAAGGGCTAACATCTGATAGCCTTAGGGGCTTAAAACAGAACCCTGTCACCCTAAAGGTCTTAAAGTTGGTTTATCACTGAGTACTCAAAGTTGAGCTTTTGGCCTGACACCTTGTTACAGCCCACGCTTATAGACAAATGCTTCATTCCTTCTTTACAGTAGCAACATTCTACAGACAAGGTTTGGGGTTTTGTGGCTCATGGCCAATGCAATCTTTCAGCTTTGTTGAGTTTCGAAGATAGGCAAGCTGTGAAGGCCTTCCATTTCTTGAAAGAAAGCTTAGATGTATGTCTTTGGCAGTATGCCACTGCAGGTAATTTCTCTGTTAAATGTTTCGACCGGGTTCTTACTAGATGTCAGGATGTGGCCCCTTGGAGTATTTTTATGTGGAAGAAGTACATCTCACCATCACACTCCACTTTGTGTTGGATTGCTTTTCTCGGCTACTTACCAACGGAGGACAATCTACTCTGAAAGGGGTTTCAGTTTCCTTCCAAATGTTGTCTTTGCAAGCAAATGGGTAAGACCATTGATCATCTCTTAGTTACTTGCCCAATCTCTACACAGGTTTGTAATGAACTGTCCTATTTGTTTGCGGTTAGGGTTTAGAGAACTGGCTCATTATGTACCTTGGTGCTAGAGGCCATGAATTCTAACTTATGTACTCAATTCAAAGCTATTTGGAATGTTGTTATTGTCAGTGCTATCTGGGTTTTATGGGTAGCATGGAAAAAAATGCATTTTTCAGGAATAGTTTGTGAGTTTGTTGAATATTCTGCGCTATTTGTGGAAATTCATTAAGGAGGCATAATCATTTCGGATTAGGTATACGAATGAGACAATGGATGACTTGCAGTTCTTCAATAATTTTGGCATTTTTGGTATACCCAGGAAAGCACCCAAGGTCATTCCTTTTGTTTGGCAACCAACTCCAGCAGGTTGGGTTAAGATTAATAAAGATGGATCACCTACTGGCATGCCTCTCTCTTCAGGTGCAAGTGGAATTTTTTGGAATGCCAGAGGTTTCTTGAAAAGGGCCTTTGCATTCAATACAAATGACTCGCCATCATTTATTTTAAAACTTAAGGCTGTTATACATGCTATGTGGAAAGATTTTGAATGTGGATGGCATAATTCCTGGCTTGAGAGTGACTATATGTTTGTAGTGTCACTTTTGAAATCCAAGTCATTCGAAGTGCCATGGGTTTGTCGGTTACAGTGGGCGGGTTGTCTCAGCTGGTTTAGTCAAATGCATGTTGTGATTTCTCATGTTTAAAGAGGGGGGTAATATAGTTGAAGATAAATTAGCTAGTCTTGGCGCACCTAACCTAGGTTATCAATGGTGGCATTCTTTTCCTGATTTCTGTATCACTCTAGTGTTTGAGGATTTTTCATCCAGAGAGACTTCTCGATTCATGTAGTCTTTTTTTTCAAATATTTTCTCAAACTCTTTGTACTATATTCTTTTTCTCTTAATAATATTTGGGTGCTTGAGAAGAAGATGCAGGTGCTAATGTGATGCCAACCTAGTTGGGATGCCATGTTGCACCACTTATTCTATAGTGTTAGTTTTGTGCCCTAGTCCAATCATTTATGTACATTGTCATTCGATTTATCAATTAATAAATAGGCATTTCATTTCATATCTATGAAATATTATACTATGTTTTATGAAGATAAAACTTCAATGAATAATTTATTGTTCCTTATGTCATCATGTCCGACTTAATAGTAAAATAATAAGGTAAAATGAATACTATTCTAAAAGTCTCTAATCGATTGTTGTCATGGGAATGATAACAAACCAAGGTTAGTATGTTCCTAAGTTGTTAATCATGTTTTACTGATTATGTATATGGATATCTCTTAGAACATAGATATATGTTAGGGAACATGTATTAGACTGGCCCGCTATGAAAGCACTTCATGGATCTATGTCAGAAGCTGTTTTCATACAGTTGTGATGTTTGAGTCATCTGACTGAAACTCATTATCGACTGCTACATGAGGAATCACATGTTTTGACTTAGTCAAACATTATCCGTAATAGGGTAGCAATAAAGGTTATGATTGGATCTGTCATGAATTTTGTAAAGGAGTGATAGTGAGAGTGACGAATTTGTTCCTCTTATGAAGAGTGATATCTTTAGGCCACTTGATGAATATGATTGATGGAATGTATGCATACTCAAATGAATTGATAAAAAGATTTATCAATGTCATTTGTATATCAATCTACTTGGGATCAAGAAATACATTAAGCAATATAAGGTTGACATGTAATTATGTCTTATGCTTAATATAGATATCGAGACAAAAGGACTAAATATCAAACTATGAAAGGTTAACTCGAATCATCGAATACCACTTGATTTTGGATTGCCATAATGTATTACTAGATACCACTTATGGACTTTGGGCCCAAATTTTGGGACAGACCTATTGCAATTTTCGAGTGGGCCTATTGGGTCACACACAATAACGATTTGGATTGGTTCACAAATATTCTCTCTCATAGTAATTAAATTATTAGTATAATTAATTTGATTAATCATTAATAATTTAGAGTTTTATGATTTAAATCATAAATATAATATTAGATATTATCCATTAATGGAATGGGCTCTTAACATAAATTACCTTTTATAATGTTTTTGGGTATAAATTATGCGTGACATGATTTGGGCCCATGTAAATTAATAAGGGAGTGATTTAATTAGTGATAATGTATCAATTAATTAAAAGCCCAAAGATATTAATTTAAGGCCTTAAAAATTCGGCATTCACACTAATGGATTAAAATTTGACTAGGTCAAAGGTTGACTAAGTCTTATTTAATCCACTTGATTAAGGACACCTAACCTTAAAAGGATTTCTTGCCCTTTTGTGACAAGGAGGTCTAAATCTATTTTAATTAAGAAATTCGGCTGCACTAATTTCTTAATTAAGAATTAATTTTTTTGTTGGACAAGAGGAAAAATTCGGCTAAGGTTTCTTGTGCATTTTGGCTTGCACACTCCTAATCGGATTAGGAGATCTCATCCTTGTGGGACAAGGAGAATCCAGCTGCCCTATTAGACATATTAGGGTTTTTATTCTTCTATAAATAGCAATGCCAAATTTAACATCCTTTTCTAGGGCTCAACAGCGAATTAGTGTGTGCTACCAAAAATAGAGAAAAACAGTATTTGTGTAAGAAAAAATAGAGATTCTTCGTGCTAGTACACATTGCCAATCCAAGTGAATTCGTTCATGTGGATACCTTTGGAAATGTTCATGCAAAGTCAATGTGAGAGGAAGAGTTTCATACTAAAAGCTAAACCAAGACTCCATTCAATCATACGCTCTAGAATTCGATTTTAAGGTAAAATATGCTAACCCTAATCTTTTATGTCGATATGCATGGATCCTTGGTGGAATTATAGATGTAAAATTTTTGTTGTGTTCCATTGCCATGTATGCTTATGAATGTCATAAACTTAGTAACAAATTCCAACAGTGGTATCAGAGCCACTTGAATTATCAACATAACCGACTCTTTTCTGTGCGATCTTGTTGAATGCTTGTTGTATATATTCGGCCTTGTTTAATATTTTGTTATTATTTCCGAATTCTATGATGTGAAATAGGTTTAATTTATCAAGATAAAATTGGAAATTTTACATACATGTTAAAGGCCGAATAGTTTTTGATGTTGAATTTGCAAAAGTTGTTAAGATTCACTTAGAAAGCCGACTAGGTTTGGTACATGCAGTTTTGTAATTGGATTGCAAATAATGAATTGAATCATAATTTGATTATCAGATTCAAGTATTAATGAGATTAATACATATTAGGATTTTAAAATTAGGAACTTGTTTTATGAGCAATGCAAATTATAAACCCCCTCGCAACCGGCTTGCGAAACTGCTTTACACATTGAACGTTTAAATCGATGCAATTATTTGATTAATTGATTGATAATTTTGTGTTCATAATCTGATTATGCTTGATTTTAATGATGATTCAAAATGCATGGTCCATGACATAGCCAAATTAACTCAATGCGATTGGATTATTGTTGAATGTAATGGTTTGGTGAATGTGCCATTTTGTTCTTCAAGTTTCGTTTTATGACAATTGTGCCTAGTTTAATTTTGGATTTTAATTGGAAAGTGTGCCTATTTATTTCAGCATAGATTAGTATAGAATTTATACAATCTATGTAAAGAACATGGAGGCCGTTTGTTGCAATGAAGATTGAAGAACACCCTAGGTTTACTTTGATCTTAACATTGGCTTGTGAGATCAATTAATTTTGGGCTTTGTCATGACACGTTTACATTCATGCTATATATATACATGTGATGAATGTATGCCATGAATGTATGTTTCATTTTGTATCCTACACAAACTAAGAAATCGATCCCCACAAATAGTAAGTCGTTAAAATGCCTTACATAATCAATGCTCGTCAACGTGTAGTTTCTGCCTCCGCAGAGTGCACCCAATTACCTTAGTGAGACGTGGGCGGATAATGGTGGTATCCATATTTTGGTTATGGTTAGACTTAACATGGCTAGCAAAACGGTTTTGGGCCAATGGCATAAAAGGGATTTAATGCCGAGACATGAGATGTCAAAATTTTGAGAAATACAAGAATTATATTTGATATAATTAAAAAGGATTTTTCTACCAAAATAGCTAAGGTTAAGAACTAGCTCAACTGACTTAACTTTGAGTGAAATATGGATCTTGTACCCACTATATTACAAACTTGAATTAACTTTAGGGATGGTAATTTTAGTGGGAACATTTAAAAGACCTCTTATTAATCTTCGCATATTTTGTATGTAGATATAATGGAAACAAGCAACAACAAATGAACCTTTACTTTGCGATCGATTCTTGAGAATGATAAATTGAATGGGACTAACTTCCTTGATTGATCTCGAAACTTAAGAATTGTTCTTAAACAAGAAAGGAAGAGTTATGTCCTAGATACAACGATTCTCCAAGTACCCGCATCCAATGCCACTAGAGCACAAAAGGATGCTTATGAGAAGCATCTAAGTGACTCAATTGACGTCATATGTCTTATGCTTGCAACCATGGTTGCAGATTTGGAAAATCAATTCGAAACTATGGAAGCATTTGACATGATGAGGCACCTCAAGGAAATGTTCCAAGAGCAAGGTCGTCAAGAAAGGTTCTTGACAATGAAGGCGTTAAATGAATGCAAGATGAGTCCTAGCACTTTGGTGAGTGCACATGTTCTCAAAATGAAGGGTCAGCTTAATCAACTATAGAGACTTGGTACTCCTTTATCAAAGGAGTTGGACATAGATACAATCTTAGGGCCACTCCCTAGTGGTATGTTAAGTCCATCACCAAACTACTTGGTATGTTGAAGAATGTCTAGAAGGGCATTCCTAAGATCAAATACGTGCTAGTGGTACAAAAAGGGAAAGGAAAGCATGAAGGTAAGGCTAAGTCAAAGTTTGTTGGCAATGGCAAGGGGAAATCCAAACCTAATTCATTAAAGGCTAAACCAAAGGTGACCAAGATGAAAGAAGGAGTTTTTTTCCATTGCAATGAGCTAGGGAATTGGAAAAAGAATTGCAAACTCTACTTGGAAGAGCTAAAGAAGAAAGGAAGTACAACTTCTTCTTCAAGTATTTTCGTTATAGAAATCAATATGTCTAGTAATTCCTCATGGGTATTTGATACTGGATGTGGAACTCATATTTGCATTAACTTGCAGGGATTGAGAAATAATAGATAATTGATAAAAGGCAAAGTGGACCTACGAGTGGGCAATGGAGCAAGAATTGTTGGATTACCTGTAAGGACTTATCATTTAACTTTCCCTAGTGGACTTGTTTTAAAATTATCAAATTCTTATTATGTTCCTCCTATGAGTAAGAACATTATTTTCATTTCTTATTTAGACAATGATAGTTTTCATTTTATTATTAAGAATAATAATCTTTCTATCTATAATGGAGACATATGTTATGGTGTTGAAACCTTATCTTTTGGTCTCTATGTTTTAAACTTGGAACAAAACAAGCCAATCTATAACGTTAATAAAATGTTAAAATCAAATTATTTAAACCAAACCTACTTTTGGCATTGTCTTTTGGGCAATGCAAGTGAGAAACACATCTAAAAACTCCATAAACATGGATTAATCTATTCATTTGATTTCAAATCATTTATACATACTAATCATGTTTGTTAGGCAAAATGACCAAGAGTCCATTTACATACAAAGGTGAGAGGGCCAATGATCTTTTAGGACTAATACATACTGATGTATGCATACCTTTTAGTACAAGTTCTAGAGGAGGTTATTTGTACTTCATCACTTTTTCTAATGATTTCAGTAGGTATGGATTTGTCTATATTATGAGACACAAATCGAAATCCTTTGAAAACTTCAAGGAATGCAAGAATGAAGTACAAAAACAACTTGGCAAGAATATCAAAGCACTTTGAGCCGATCGTGGTGGAGAATATTTAAGCGAAGTGTTTAACGATCATCTTAAAGAATGTGGGATTGTCTCACAACTTACTCCTCCTGGAACACCTCAGTGGAATGGCGTGTACAAAAGGAGAAATCAAACTCTATTGGATATCGTTCGTGTTAGAATTGTGCCTAGTCCAAATCATTAATGTTCATTGTCATTCAATTATTTAATAAAGAGGAATTTCATTTTTATGAAATATTATATGTTTTATGAAGATAAAACTCCATGAATAGTTTATTCTTCTTTATGCCATCAAGTACGTGACTTGATAGTAAAACCATAAAGATAAAAGGAATACTATTATAAATGTTCCTAATCGATCATTATCATGGGAATGATAATGAATTAAAGATTAGTATGTTGCTAAGTGGATAATCA
>CAODLS010682234.1:0-10229 GCA_948243855.1 Flueggea neowawraea | reverse complement strand
GTGGTTAGTGATTTAGAGTTTGGAAGCTCGGTATCCAAGTGAGTGGATGACAGCTTCAAACACATAGGTTGTGTCTCTTCTACTTATATGTTTTTGTTGTGCTATAACCAAAACATGTAAATTAGAATAATTAAAGGATTGAAAATCCTAAAATCTAGTCTATGCGAGGACTTGTTTGATTTGAATTGGTTTTGGAAAATTACTTGGGTTTTGGAAAGAGTAATAATACTCTCTATTTGAAAGATTTTGCGATTCGGCGAAAATTGAATTGATTTGAGAAATAATATAATTTGATTATATTATATTTCTTTGGTAAATTTTGGAACTAAATTATGAACTTCATTTTTGGTAAGACATTTGTTTGCTTTGCATACTCTGTTTTGTATGCCACACTGTTAGGGATTTGCAAACTTTGAAATGGATACTTTGCTTCTTGATTTGATAACTATTTCAGGTTTCGGTAAAATCATACTTATATGTATGTATGTTTTGGACTTTGATATATAAGTTATATCTTATATATCTCTTTGGTTTTAATATACTCGGTTGCATGACTGTTTGATTTTTGGATCTGATAATACGATATATGTAAATATATGTTTTGGAGACGGGACGTCCATACTACGGGGTACGTAGCCTTCGGTATACCAATGCTTGATATAGCCCAGCTACTGGGGTTTTTGGTAGCCATGTTGTCTTGACAAGGCACATGATTTGATATTGATAAAGGCGGAGTCCTTATCACCATTATTGGCTGGTCCACACACATTGTGATCAGTGGTAGAGTTCACATGAAGCTTGCTTTAGTCCCCGATCTATGCTATATATTTTAACTTTTATATTCAGATTTAGATTTAAAATGATTTTTGTTATGCCTACGTGGAAAACTTTTGACATTGGAGTTTCTAGAAAACTAGAAAGGTTTTCAGCTTCTTTTCTGAAATCCTTGATAACAATTTGAAAGGATTATGACTTTTGTTATGAAGTTTTTACTACAACTTAAAATGGTTTTATTTTGGAATCTTCGATAAGATAAAATGTTTTTGAAAAGGTTTTACTTTTGAAAACACATTAGCTTTGATAAAATTTGGAAATATTCTTGAAAGATTTTGGTTTAGCTCCTGAATGATTTCATACATGCTGTTTACTTTGATTGCGAACGATTTTGAAATAGTTTTTGAATCGCTATTACATAAATAGTGTGTGTGTGTGTGTCTGTGTGTGTATGTTGACTATATCTGCTTGTGGTATTTTTGAACTGTTTTCAAAACAGTCTTTATAAGGCACGTATGAAGCAATCTATAGTGTTATCCCTCACTGGGTTTGACCCCTTTTCTTTGTTTTGTCCTTGTTTATTATCATCTTGCAGGTGATTCTTGTGGATTGTGATCCTTGGCATTTGATGCTCAGTGAGGTATTCTTGTCACGACCCGTAGCGAGCCCGTGACCGGCGTACGAGGTGAACCGTCTATGGAAGCCCGACCCATCTCGCACCAGCCTTTTGGATCATAACTTACTACCCAAATCCAATTGATTAAAATGTTTATTTAATCAAAACATTTATTATTTAAAACATACGATAGATTAAACATATATCATAAATAAAATATTCAAAGCATATGTAAATATCATAATAAATCAAAATACATCAAAGTATAAAGGCAACCCAATAATCCGACAATATCCCAGTGTAGAGCTCTAACATCATAAACATAAGAGCCCGATCAAAAGGGCGTCACTAACCAAATGACACCTCATTGGTATCCAAAATGCGGAAATGTCGTCATAATCAAAAGTAGTCAACCTGCGGAACAAAACCAACAGTAGACATAGAAAGAAAAGGGGGTTAGGGCCTAATGAGGGAAAACACTCCAGATCGCCTCATACGTGCCTCATAAAGACTGTTTTGAAAATAGTTTAAAATACCACATGCATGTATAGACGTATACATATACATATACATGCTATAAGTAATAGATTTTTGAAATTCATTTCGAAATCATTCACAAGCAAAGCATCTAGCAAGAATGAAAACGTACTTAATAATCATTTCAATTCTTAAAACATGGTTTCATAGTGAAAACATATACCTTCAGAAATTACTCTTTAATCCTTAACTTGTAAAATTATAAGTCAGTCCCCATAATTCTAGAAATTACAAATCCATACCTTAACTTTTCTAAAATTACATTTCTGGAGCTCAAGGTTTTGAAATTACAAAACTAGGTTCAACTTTCCAGAATTTACAAAAATACTTACACATAAAGTTTCATTCTAAAAATACCGAACTTTTGATTCAGTCAATATCCAATGTTTCCAATCACCCAGATTGTTCCTAAACACATTCATAAACATTAATGAATCATCAATTCCATCAGACAAACTCCAAATCGCTCTAGAAATAATCAAAACCAAATCTAACCCTAGCCAACACAATAAATCATCAAATCTGTAGATTCAAGGCTTGAAACATGTTCCTTTAACCTCAATGAACTCTAATATAACAACCCTTAGCATCAATTAACTCAGAATCATAAAAAATATTTGAACCCCAGACCCATTTGGTCAAAACGGATTTGATGGATTCATGCATGTAAGAGATGTTAAATCTAAGAAAGAGATGTAATCTTACCTCTTAAAATGGTTGTGAATGATGGACGAACCAAGCTCTGAAGTGCCAGACGATTTGAGAGAGTTTTGAGTGAGTTGGGAGAGTAGAAAATGAGAAAATCGGGTTTGTTGAACGCTTTAAAGGAGCCTGAAACACACCTCGCGTACGTCAATCTATGTTTCACGTACATTAGGGTACCTTTGCGTACCTGTATGGACATCTCACATGCGTTATCGGGGCTCAAAAATAATTCTGGACGCACCAGGCCCGACCTCACTTACGTCACTGTTCATCTAACGTACGTGAATCATCATGGAAACCCAGCACACGTATGTCAATCGTTGAAAACACGTATTCTGCAAAAGCAGTGCCTTACGTACGTTATCCTAAAGCTTACGTATGTAAGGGTTCCTTTACGTGCGTTATTCTTGTACCTACGTACGTTAGCTGCCTTGTTTCTCCTCTATTGACTTCTCTTGTTACTGAACTCATCCTGGATCATTTTTAACACTTAAAAACATCCAACCTAACATGATTTCAACATAAACATCATACACATCCACTGGTACTCCCAAAATTCCTCCATGTCATATTCGAAAACTATAGCGATCATAATTGGAAAGTACGAGATATTACAATTCTGATGTTGTAGTCAGTGCCCTTTTGATCGGACCCTATTTGTATGATTTGTTAAATGCTCCACACAGGGTTTCCATGGGTTTTGTTATTATTTTAGTTATTGTATCTGACATTTCAAATGTTTTTAATTTGAAATATTTTTCGCACTTAATATTATATATATTTATTTTATTTAATGAGGTTTAAAACCTGTATTTGATTTTATTATGTAATCGGATATGATTTTGGGTACAAATTCTGTAGTTTGAGGCTTGTGCGAGATGAGTCAGACTCCCATAGATGGTTCACCTCGTACATTGGTCATAGTCCCGGAATCGGATCGTGACAATAAATAATAGAGAAAAAAGAGAAAAGAACACAATAAATTTTTAATGTGTTTCGGTATCTCAATAGACATAAGTCTATAAACTCCATCAAAATAAGTGTTACAATTTTTTAAAGGACAAAATTATAAAAACCCTCACAGATACACAAACTCAAGTCCAAGTTATACCTTTAGTTAACTAGCTTAGGATTTGCGGTACAAAACACTTAAAAATTTATTTATAGGTGAGAGACTTCTCCCCTATTCTACTCTTAGCCAATGTGGGACAAAGACTTTTTCCATACCCATTCCTATACAATGTGGGATTTGGAGAGTTTTTCCAACACCATCCTCCTCTCTTTTTCTCCAATCTCACAAATCTGTAATGTTTTGGAACTTCAAAAATTTGTATCATTTTTCCACAAAAAAAAAAAAGAAAATCAAAACAAAAATTGTATCAATCAACCCAATTTCTTTATTCTCTTCAATCCCTATCCTTCACAATCATATAACCCTTCTTCACACAACTACAACCTCTCTTCTCCATCAACAAAACCCTCTTTTAGGCTTCAACAATGGCAAAATCTCTTAAAGAGCTTGCCAACGCAAAGATGAGGAAGAGTGGCACAGAGTTAGACAAATAGGGGTGTGTTTGCACACGCGAGAGAGAGATAGAGCCAAGAGGTGGGGGTGAGGGTGAAGAGAGTCAGATGGAGATGAATAAGAAAAGAAGATATATAGGCGTGTAAAGATACATATCATTCTATTTCTTATAATGTCGGTTGTTGTATTAGAGAAGTTATAACATATGATGTTTTCTGAAATTAAATTGTGAAAAAGTGTAGTGTGTGTAATTTCCTAAAAAAGAAAGGACTAATACATAGTCTACCCCAAACTTGCATATTTTCTTCTTTTGTCACCCTAATTTTTTTTGAACGTTTAACTTACCTTTTAAACTTGCTAAAATTGTCTCAACTAATCAATGTGACTGAATCTCAGAATTCTCTCATTCACCCTCCAGTTATCACTCATAAACCTGAAATGTTAAGAAAAATAGAAAAAAAGCATTTGATGAATTGAAGAAAATTGGTAAATTATCCCGTTAAAGCAAATTCAGAAGATAATTGAAATATTTTAACCACGTTTAAGAGGTAAATTAAACGCTTAAAAAATTTGAAGTGATAATAAAAAACATACAAATTTAGAGGGTAGATTTTGTGTCAGACCAAAAAGAAATGAATGCATCATAGTAGTTGTATGTTTCAAGCCCTTGGTAGTTCGTTGGTAGGATAATATTTTTGCTTTCTTCAGTCGAATTTCCACGTATCATCCAATCAGCTCCATTTCCTAGAAAAAAACAATGAAAATATCTTTTTTCAGAAAGCATAAATCAATCAAAAATCATTTGTAAATTAATGGACAGTTGTCCAAGTTTAAAAAGTTTCTAATTCAGACAAAAAAAAGTATAAAGTTATGGAAACTGAGTAATGCAATAGAATAGAATCATTTGACCAAATAAAAAAAATACCAAAAACAATTTCAATAGACAATATGAAAGAAAAAAGAAAAGGCCTAAAGAACTTTTTGATAACAAGACGGCACTTAAAATACTATTATTCAGGTATACAAAATAAATGAAAAATTCTTTTTAATCAATCAATTAATATTTCATATATATATTAATGAGTTTTTATTAATTATTTACTTAATTTATTAATATATATAATAAATATTAATTAATTTAAGTGTAAAGACATGCATTAAATTTAAGTTTAACTAAGAACTTTTACGGAGAACAGCTTAACATGTAAAATGAATGCAAGATGGCATAACTGTAATTAGTAGAGAAACTAGGCCTACTTACAACCGTACAAGCATATATGGAGGAAAGCATAAATACAGGCATACAGCAGAGAGGAGACGTGAGCAAAAGCATTTTGTTGCGCTTAATTGATAACACCAACCATCAAACAATACATTTTGGTGAAGGACGAAAATGGCAGCTGAAGAGGGACAAGTCATTGGTTGCCACACCATTGAAGCCTGGAACGAGCAGCTCCAGAAGGGCAATGACTCCAATAAGCTGGTTTTTCACCTTTTCTTTTCTCTGTTGTTAGATGTGTTATGAATTTCTCTTTTATTTTGTTTTTTTTGTGATGTCTCAGATGATTATTTCACGAAAGTTTTGATCTTTATATTTTTTTTGCAGAATATTTAGTGGACCCTCTTTGGATTTGGAGTGATTAAGGTTTTTGAATTGATTGGTGATGTTGATTGATGTTGTTAATGTACAATAGGTTGGATATTGTGTGATGGTCTCTGAGTTTGGGTCACCATAGGTTTGTAAAGGTTGCATCTTTATTTTTGCCAACTTGGGAATTCATGTATGTGGATGGGCTTATTTATATATGATGTGTATGGATATGCTTAGATTACTAAAAATTAGTGGGTTTTGGGTTCTGATTAGTCCATAGTTGTTGTTCTCTTCTGAATGTGCAATACTGAACTTTCAAGCTTAGCTACTAGCTACTATGTTATAAAGGTCCAAATTGTGAGGCTTTTCATAATTGCATGCTATGTTTGAAGAGGGATGAGTAATCATGTTATTGTCCTGATCTTTGATAAAGACTTGTTTGTTCTCTTACAAGAAGAGAGAAGAATTTTTTTTCTCTTCTTAATATTTCTTTTGCGTGTATGTGACCTTGGATTTATGTCTTTATGGTGCTGTTACGAAAAGTTTTTCCATGCCTAGAATCCTGGACCTTAAAACGCTTTGTGATGTGTAACTTCTGTTAATATGACTACATTGGGGGTTGATGCAGATTGTTATTGATTTCACTGCTTCGTGGTGTGGACCTTGCCGTTTCATAGCACCTTTCCTGGCAGAGCTGGCTAAGAAACTGCCTGATGTAATCTTTCTTAAGGTGGACGTGGATGAATTGAAGGTAATGTATAATCCAAGCGTTACGCTTGCTATATTTAAAAACTATGTTGCACGGATGGAAACATGTTTTTATACAGGAAATCAGTTTCCAGTTTTTCCTTATTTGCGGAAACGACCCCAAAACATTCCGTACCAGTTTCCGCAAGTTTCTGAAACTTCGAAACTCCTACTAAAAGGCGTTTCCGTGCTACATAGTTTAAAAAGAAAAACTTTATTATGAAAATATCGAAAATTGATTTCCTTGTTTTGCAGACGGTTGCACAGGATTGGGCCGTGGAGGCCATGCCAACTTTCATGTTCCTGAAAGAGGGAAGGATTGTGGACAAGGTAGTTGGTGCAAAGAAGGATGAGCTGCAGCAGACTATTTCAAAGCACACGGCTACTGCTTCTGCCTGAAGTGGAATACTTCATGTGCCTTCCGTAATGACTATCAGTAATAGGAACTTATATATTGAATCTCAAGACTGGAATGCGAGTTTATTGTAATGTTTCTAAGAATTATTATAACACATTCCCTGGTTGGCATATTTCTGTTTACCTGGAAAACGTAGATGATAGATGAAGCATGGCGTGTTGGTTGATGGGGTTGATTACCATTGTTGTGCTTGTGCATTGAAACTATGAGTAGTGTCTTCTTGTGTGTGGAAAAGGTATAGCAGTAGATGCTTCATAAGCACGCCTAGCACTTGAGCATTCTTGGAAGGCATGCAGATGTAAAACATGAATGTTCATTATGGCTCTTTGTCCAGGTACATTATCCCACGGCAGCGGACGTGGCTTAGGACCTAAATTTCTTTCTTTCATGATTAAGACGTAAAGCTTGCAATTACTTGAAGTTTTGAAGAATGGTCTTACAAATCCTATTTCACGAAGAAATATGAACCAAATTCGATTCAATTGTTGGATTATTATAGTTCAAAATTGCCTAGTCTTGTGATGCCGCAAGAAGTCAACCATCAAATGGCAAAATCACCAAGTTACAAGGTTTGTGGTAGAGTGACATGATCTATGAAAGGTCTCAAGTTTTAGACGAGTTGTAGACAAGGGGAGTTTAAGTTTTGAATAAACAGAAATTTTAAAACTCGAGAGTTTAATATTTGTAGCCCACATAGTCCAACGAGTTGGGTGATTTAATATAGAAACATTGAATGGAAACGCAAACTAGTAAGAGTATAGCTGATAAATTTCATTCAGACTAAAAAAGGTCAAATGAGAATAAGCAGACTGCTCCTTGATTTTTTTCGTTTTCATCAACAACTGCACATAAAACAATGGTCACACACCAGGATCCGCTCCTAGCCTGAACATACGTGGGGTTTGATTTTCTTTTTCCCCTCTTTGAAACTCGAAGTTGAAGTCACTCCACCTAAGAATGATAATGACAAAGTGTTCCCAGTGCCCATATCCCGTTAAAAAGACCAGGACTGGGGGGCTTGAATTTCACCTTTGGCCACCAAATTGCAGCAACCAAGGCTCCTCCAAGCTCATTCACCTATCTAAAACTCACTAAATTTACAACATTCTTCACTAGATTAAATTAACCACTAACTTTCCTGAGAAACAAACACGCTTTGCCATAGCCTCCCCCAATTTGAAAGACTATGGCATTTCATCTAATTTAAAACACTTTTGCTGTACTCTTTCTATTATTCATTCCTTCTTGCTTTTCTTGCAGGCTGTGTAGTTAAATTACTAGTTGCCATATATTAGGCGAATACAGGTCTTTCAGCTCATTAACCTCTCCACTCTGTTGGAGAGCAAACAGCTTCAACTGACAACCGCTTCAACACATTTGGACATGGGTCTTGGCCGAAGTTACTGTTGGCTATCGTAACGGTACATCTTTCCTTCCCAACACATTTCTGACAAAAGGCAGAGAATGGTGAAAATTGTATCTTTTTGATTGAATGTTGAAAATAAGCTAGGAAGTAATGTAGTGTACCTTCTGTAAGATGTCATAAGAGGCGGGAGCATGGCAAGTTCCTTGCTGATAACTTCCACAAGTTCCCAAAGGAGTTCCGAAGCTTGCAAATTTAATTGCAGAAATGGACTGGCCAGGACTGCATTTAAGGTGAACCTTGGGACTGTGGAACTCTTCAGCTTTGCCATAGCTTTCAATGTGCCAATTTTTTATGGTTGGGTGAAACTCGGTGACCTCAGCGCAAACGCTGTTAACTGATCTCTTCACAAGAGTGATTCTGGACGGATCTCCACCAAGCTCCTCAAAAACTACTAAGAGATTTTGGGTTGGCTTCAACCAGGACCGAGGAACATGATACCTGAAAATTGAAATTTATGTCAGAGACATTTTTTTTTTAAATTTATCTTTGATTGATTGTCGCATAACATTGATCAATTTTAGCCAATGCCATTATATTGTTGGTACTCACCATCTCTGCGTTGGCTGGCCACAACCAAGTTGACACTTTGGAGGCCGGAATGTTCCAGCATAGCTGCAGCCATTGCAATCACCGCTAGCATATGCGGTCCAGTATCTCCCTATACTCTGTCCATTAATCCATATTTGACCTTTTCCCATACCCGCCATGTCTAAAGCCAAAGGCTCGTCTCCTTCTGGTGCATCAAAATAGGCCTACAAAGATAGAAAAGGTTAGCATTCTCTTCTCAAGTAACACAACCTTCAACACTCAAGTAATACTTTCATTTCACACCTTATGCCAGGTCAATGGCTGTGGTCTTTGTGCAATTAATGATGCTTGCATCCAATCCACAGAAGAAACACTATCAGGAGATTTTAAATTCATGGCTTCTCCTTTCAGCCCAACCTGTTTGAGAAGATTCAATTAGGAAAATGATGTTGAAAGGAGGATAAATGGGATTTAATAAGGTGATGTTACTCAACCTGATAGGTCCACTTCTGCCATGACAAGTCCCATTTTCCCTGATCAAGTCCATGAAGTGCAACTGGACCAAGGATTCCAGTGTTCCATGTCTCAAAGTGTCCGCCAACATTCTTCAATAACAACAATCAAGTGTAACTGTTAATGACTAAACAGACAGTGTTATAGCATATTAACATCACCAAAGTTGAGTTGAAGACTTATATGCTTACCGGCAATCCAACAGCAACGCTCAGCAATGCAATTTTGTTCGTCCCAGCACGCAGATTGGCCTTTCCAGCATAAGTAAACCTCCTATTTTGCCTTGTCCCATAGGCAGAACCTGTTATGACATGTTCTTTTTGATCTTACAAATCAACTCAAGGTAATCTGTGACAGATGAGTTCACAACTTCACATACCAGAAAGTTGTCCATTGACAAAGACATGCACAGCATGGCCAGTTGATTGAACAATAAGAGTTGGAAGTTCCCCACCACGCAGCAAAGACTCAGATGAGCCAATATCAACACTGTAAAGACGTTGAGAAGTTTAAAATAATTGTAGAAAAACAATATTTTTTTCCCTATATAGCTCAGAAGAAGAGCTGTTTCACACTTTTGGATGCAATGAAAATGATTCTACTCCGACACATCACGTTCTATATTAGCAGCCAGCGGGCTGCAGGTTATTTTCTCACCTGGTAATGTACCACAAATAGTCACTGGTATCCCTCGTAACATTTATCTGCTCCAATAGACCTTGAGCTGTAAATGTTGAACTGTCATCCAGGGAAGTAATATCCTCATCATAACTCTCCCAGGCAAGCATCCCAATGTTTGTTGGCACCATTTCCATTTGAGATGTTTGAACTCCAACCTGAAAAACAGTT
>CAODLS010682088.1:0-15670 GCA_948243855.1 Flueggea neowawraea | reverse complement strand
ACCCAACAGGACAACCAACAACAAAAGCCTTATCATGGCCATGGTGGTCTTGTTGCTTTCTGTTTGTGGAGGACTCTCTGATTTTTCTCCACCTTCGAGTCCATTCCTTTCTCTCTTTGTTTCTTTGCTAGTTGTGATAGTTCGAAACGAGAGCTTTAGTTTGCTAAGGAATCTGTCTGTAGAATGAGAGCTAGATGGCCATATATATAGGACAAAGTCATGTGGTGTAGACACTCTTGCTGTGTTTAAACTAGCTAGCTAGCTAACTCATCAAAAAAACAAGCTAGCTGACTTAATTTGTTTCATTTAGAATAATTAGTGATAAAATTTCACGTAAATTTGTACATTCAAAATACAAAGATAATGCCGTTAAAAAAGTCGAAAGAAAATTGAGCAACATGTGTGTGAGCGTGTGCACATGTGTGTGCTCCCACACGTAAGTTTGAGCATGTGTATAGTATCTGTGCACGCTGCGTATACAGGGAATGATAATTAAATTGTAAATTATCAAGTTGTATTAAGTTATAATTGATGAACACTTTAATTTAGCAAATGAATGCACAGTTCGAATGCAAACAAATTGAGCATTTTTGACAATTCAGCAGTTAAACCTTATATCTTAACATGTAAATTCTCTTCTAATGAACATGATTTTAGTATTAATTAGATATATCATTTGATGGTACATGCTCAAAGACATTGAAATTTGGATTTTTACCAAACGAAAATGCAGAAAAGAAGAAATTATTAATAATTTAGCACACGTTATTAGATCAACTAGGATTTGTGTATTCCAGAAAGAATCATGATCCATGTTGTCTATAGCAGATCAAAAGGAATGAAATATGATTGTTTGCACAATTAATTAATATTTGTATGCGTACATGTTGTACGTACCAAAATAAAATTAAAACTATTTTACTAGCTAAATAAGTTGAAGAAATCATTTCCGATTTAAAATTATGGTTTTCTCTATCCATTTGGGCACTGAAAGGTGCATGCAACCGTTGATAGTGCCCTAATTGTTACAAGTTCCAAAAATCTTAGGAAAGCAAGGTATTTATTATACTTTTAACAGGAAAGTGTTGTTTTTGCCTTTTATTTTACTTAATTTTTATTTTAGATATTCAGAAAATAATTGTGAAAATTTAAGTCAACAAGGATCTTTTTCTTTCTCTACAATTTAATTTCTCCACAAGTCGAGTTGGGGCATGTGGAGAGAGTGGACGCGTTTACTTGCATCCAATAGCAAGGTTCATGCAACAAGTTGATGATCGAATCATACCCTCAATATCTATCACTATCACTCTAATTCTAACCCTTTTTTTAATCAACAAAGGGAATAATCTCCTGTTGTCATCGTTGTAATCATTATATTAAATAAAGTAAACGACCTTACGTGAGCGAAAAATTCCAAATTGATTCTTATTCATATGTTTTGATTCAATCCAAAGCAAATTCCTTTTTTTTTTGAACGGTAAACAAATTCCTTATTTAGTTTTCGGTTCAAGTACATTTTAATTTTCCATCGTTTTAGCTTTTCAATATAAATTTTACAACCCTATTTGTCATTGGTAATTTTTTTTCCCTTGATGTTTCTCCATAGCCACATCAACGGTTAATTGTCAATGTACTGTGACATTAAGGATAATACTAGAATTACATTTCAAAATCTTGAACTTATGACCTTTTCATCATAGTCTTAATTTATCAATAGAGGCTCTAATTAATCCCTGTGAAAGTTGTGGAATCCAAAGAAATTTTGTACTCTTTGAAAGTTTGAACTCATGACTTTATATTAAATTTATCAAACGTCGAAGATGTTTATTGTCATTTGAGTTACTTTATTATTGTTATTTTTATATGAAATATTTGAGAGTTTTTGCGCTAACTTTTAGATTGAGCATCCCGCACATTCTTATTGACAAATTAACATATAATATTTTGACAAATTGAACATTTTAATTTTTGGGGGAGTTATATTGTCATTGTTAATAATTAAAAAAAATAATTAGATAGAACAGAGCACGCGACGTTCTATGGCAATTTTAAGAGATGCTAAAGCACATTACATGCACACCCCAAATTTCTGAGGTCAGAAGTGTGTTTTTCCTTTTAGTGCAAAAAAATGGACATCAAAAGAGATTTGGAAAATTATATGTTGTAAATAAAGAGGAAAATTGGGTTTTGGGCATTGACTTGAGAAGGCTTGTGTCGATATGGATCTAAGTTTAAGCGTACGCTTGTGTGCAGTGTGGTTTTTGTGTGCCGAAATGCTTAGATGTTTGAAAAATCTTACCAAGTTTTCACATAAGCTTCTGTGACAACACTACTCTCTTGTTTTTATCTTCTTTCTGTTATTTTTTTTATTCAGGTTGAAGTCCTACTATGTTTTCACATATTTGTTTCATGAAATCAAGACATATATAGTAAAAGTGATATGCGTCCGGCTGTTCATTAATAGTGGAACAAAACCTCAAATTCCAAAGTGTTGAGACCAGTGAAGGTGGTGGAGCGAACTTAGTGCGGAGTTCTACAATAAATAGAACAACGACAATAAATTCGATCAATGTGATTTTATTGTGCCAAAATAAATAAAATTATATTTTTTAAAAATCTTCAAATATTAATTTTTTAGTACTCAAAACAACTCCAACTAGACTATATATTTAATGATGATATGTCAATAAATAATTTACAGTCTCAAGAATTAGATTATTGAACATAAGGGATATATATAGATAGATAGATAGATAGATATATATATTATATAGAGTACAATATTATATACTACCTCCGTCCCACAAAAATTGTCCACTATTTATTTTTAGAATGTCCCAAAGAAATTGTCATATTTCTAAATAAAATTGATTTTTTGTTCTTCTTTTCATTTTTGCCCTCATTAATGGATGAAGACTTTTTTTGTATCCAACAAAATCCTAACCATATTTATTATATTAGTAAGGATATTAAATTAAAAATAACATCTCATTTATTATTTTCTTAATCTTGGTGTAAAAAGAAAGATGACAATCTTTATGAGATGAAACCCGGAGGGAGCATATGCTTATAATATACAATAAATAACTACAAAGTCCAAATATACCTTATATATTATATATAGTATATATAATATACTATAAGGATTAAACTCTACTTACTCCAAGAGTAATTCTCACCATCTATTACATTTGAATCTAACGATTGATATAACTTACTTTTTTTTTAATATAATCCTCACCATTAAATCAAAAAACAATAAATAGTGAGAATGAAGAGTAAATCCAAAAAAGTCACTCTTAGAGTAAGTAGAGCTCTCTTCATACTATAATAACCATAATGGGGAGGGGTCCTGGGACCCCCTCTCCTCTGTCACTGGCTAAGACCAACATGAAATTTACACACGGACTTAAATGAAGATTTAGTGGAGTTAGATCTAATCGGACTCATTGATCGGGAATCATAACAAGATTTTATCGTCCTCCCAAGCAATAGAAAAGTCCACAAGTAAGCTTATAGCACACAGGAGATTAGATCACAACTAATCTTCTTAAAAGGTGATGGAGAAGAAGCTATTCTAGAGGCTTTGAAAAGTAATATCATAGGCAAGTTAGTTGCAAATATTTGAGCTTTTCTTTTCTACATCTGTATAGAATATATTTTCCCGGTTTTTTTATAAGTTAGAAATCAATGTATTGTACAATAACTTTATTCATAATTTTCTTAAAATACTTCTTCGAATTGTAAATGAATAAAAGAACAAGGATAACCATTTATAAAAAAAAAAAAGTTTCGGCTGTTCATCAATAGTGGAACAAAACCAAAAAATCTCTTGAGACCAATTTTCATATCTTGAGTGCGGAAAAAGCCATCAAAACATCGAATATTAAAATTTTTTCCTCAACAAATTTTTCTTTTATCTTAAATGACGTTAGAGTAAGCACGTTGGAATAATGTCTTTTTAAATAAAAGAATCCTTTAGCATGAGGGATTTATACCCATCCGTTTGTTGTTCATGTGTGTTCAAGTAATTTCAGTTCACCTTTCGAGGCAAAGACATTTGAATTTACTCGAGGGGATTTTGCCTTTTATAAAACTCAAATCTATGACCTTGTGCAAGTCTCTTAATCTCCAAAGAAACTTACTGTTCTTCGATCTAAACTTTTAGGTTAGATTAATACCTTGTTGATAGTTCAATAATATAATATTTCAATGTTTTAAGGAATAATTATTAAATAATAAAGCTTCTTTCTTCGTTTTCATGGAATGTCTCAGTCGATTAAATTGTTCATTTTGTCTTCTTTGCAACTTGCGAGTGTTGTGCTGCTCTCAATGAACTTACATTTGCCATTTTTCTGAATTAGATCTGCCCATTATTTTTTTTGTTTTATTGTTAATTTTATTCATTAAAATTTATATTATCTTTTGACAATTTTAAATTGGATTAAATACTAAAAGTTTTTGATGTTTCATTCTTGTAATGTTGCGTCGGCCTGTCTTGCAGATCCTGTATTTTTCTCTTTTATGAATGAAATGTATGTTGATGCTAAAAAATATATAAATCTAAATCATTTGGATAGTAAATATACTTGGAAAAGGCATGAGATGGTTTGGATCGCGTAATAGACAGATCAATGCTTTTTGTTTGCGTATAGCCTCTTCGCATTTACAAGCTAATTGGGTGCTGGGGCATAATCTTGGCATTAAAGCTCAAATCAATTCTATTGTTGTGAGGTAGTAGACCTTCTGTGGATAGCATTAAGTAAGGTTAATGTTGATGGAGCAATTTCATTTCAACTTAAGGAGGCTGCTGCATGTGTGATATATAGCTAGAGATAATAATCGGATAGCTCTTCACTGTTTGAATGTGAAATTTAGCTTCTGCAATTCGTTATTTGCAGAACTAAAAGCCATTCGGCATGGTTTGCAGCTTGTAGTACACAAAGGATGGCGAAAGGTTATCCTGGAAACGAATCCCCAACTGCACTAGACATCTGTGTCTAATAGAAGCTGGTCTGGTGTGCAACAGTCACTGGTGATGCAAATTCGTCGTGTTCTATCAGAGAATCCGGAGTTTTGTTGGAGCGTCTCCCTAGGGAGCCAATAGTTCTACTCATTGTTAGCAAGGAATGGTCCATCTAGGGGTGTAAATGGGCCAAGTTGCTTGAAAACAACTCGGCATTTTACTCGATAAAAGCTCATTTAGGGCGAGACAAGCTTGAACAAAATTTGAAGCCCAAAAACTTAAATAAAGCAAGCTTGAATACTTCAGAATTCAGAAAAGCTCAAGATCAGACTCGATAATAAACTCGTGAACAAGCTCAATAATAAGTTCGTGAACAGGCTCGTTTATATATGTATAGACACTGAAAATATACAATTCCTATTCTATTTTTTATTATTAATGTGTAAGATGCACAATTGTAATCCTTATTTTATTATATATGTAAGTGTTCAATATATTGACAAAGATGTATAATTTGCATGGTATGAAAAAATTTTGGAAGTATTTGCTTTTCTAATTAAGATGCTAATGTATAGATTTGACAATTAATGTGTATTTAATAAATTGTATGTTGTATAAAAAAATAAAAATAAGAGGAGTGTATATTCATGTAAAGATTTTTATTTTACAGTCAAGATTTAATTTACATAAAAAAAAAAGGTAGCAAAGTTGAGGACAATAGAAAAAAAAACAAGGAAAATATATTGATAGAGTTTGCGGGTGAGCACTCTTTGGAGTCTCACACCGAAAGAAAATAAGTAGGTTGGGGTAGAGAAGACTTATAAAAGAGGAAAGCAATTCAATGTGAGCCTTTGAAAAAAAAAATAAAAAACAACAATTGGATTTTTTAGTAAACTCGACTTGTCATTTCGATTTTTTATTTTTAATATTATATTAAAATAATTGATGGTTAAGCAAACTCATCAATGAGTTATAGTCCAACTTTTGAAGCTTTAATAATTGAGCTTTAGTCGAGCCCAGTTCTAGCTCAACTCGAATTATGCTCTAAATGAGTTTTTCACGAGCTAACTTTGAGCTACTCAAGGGCCTAAATTTTTTGTTACGAACCAAATTTAAACAAAATTTCAAGTTTGAATCGAAACTCGAGTTCAAGCTCGAGCTTATGAGATTTTAATCAAATTAAGTCTAAACACTCAAAGGCTCTATTTGGCTCGGCTCAATTACATCCCTCGATTTATCGCAGTTATTAGGCTACATTTTTTTTTCATCCTAGTAGCTTATAAGGATTTATTGATTGGCTAGAACTTAGGGGCATTACCCACCAAGTCGTCTGTAATGTTTAGGCGAAATCTACTGCCGTCCTTAAGATTTAGCGTAATCTCTCTTCCGGTCCCTACACTTTCTAAATTAGTCCTCCGCTCCCTAGACATTAGCACCTAATGAGACATGAGAATTAAAATACATTTAATGTCAAAAGTGTAATAGCAAACGTTGCAACTCACCATTAATGATGAGACGTTACAGAACATCAACATTCACTCTCGTCACTCTACAAATAGACATGATGAATACTTCTCAAGGTATGCTATACTCTCCACACATACTGATACTCTGCTAAAATTTATACTGACTTGAGCGTCAGAGACTCCTCCAGAGAGCATCCCTATCTCTTCTTGTTATGTGTTTTCAAGTCTTAAGGCTACGTTCACGATTCCCGATCGTTTAAGTTTTTTTCTTTATTGTTGTTCATTTTCCAAGATAACAACAATTGACGTCGTTTGTGGAAAAACTTGAAAAAAAAAAGCCTTGTTCGTGGACGTTCAAGAACTTGAACTTCACTGATAACCACTTACTCATTTCTTCATGGTGCAAACACCTTCAAACCAAGCCAAACATCCTGAGGAGAATGCAAGGAGAGTTGGACCTGGAGCAGGAGCCGCGAGAACTATCATCTCTACCGTTCGACTCATTGACTATGAAGTGCTAAGGAAGCAGAATGAGGAGAACCATAAAGCTTTGGGCGAGATGGCGAATTTTCTCCAGTAGCTTCTTCCTCAGGCGCAACTTCCACCTACGTTATGCGCTTATCCCCAAATTGCTTAGAATGGAGGGGTACCAGAGAAATGTGACGCTCCACAGCAAAGTCATCATCAACCTACATTAGTACCTAAGCAGCTGAATTTCCCACCTCAAATAGAGCACTTCTATGTTCCTATTCCCGAGGCTCGAGTCGAGGTCAAGGTTAGAAGGAAAAACTACCTAGAAATGGTGGAAAGTACCTGCAAATGAGAGCCTAGGTTCCTCCGAGAAAGGCTGAAGTAGAGCCACAGTTCTTAATGAATGGTCGATGAGCAGCAGATATGAAGAAGATGATCGAGACAGTTCTTGAACAAAAGAAGTTAGTTCCCACAGAAGATGAGCAACAAAGAGCCAAAGCTCCATTCACAAAGAAAGTCATGGGAAAGCCGCTTCCTCCAAAGTTCAAGATGCCCTTGTTGCTAACTTTCTCAAGATAGGAAGATTCGCATGAGCACGTGCAAAACTACGAGGCCATCATGATGCTTCATGGGTAGGAGGATGCTATCATGTGTTGTGCGTTTCTGATCATGCTCAAGGATCATGCTCGTTCATAGTTCAATGGATTGAATGAGGCGTCTCTCTCCAGCTTCGATCAGTTAATGAAGGAGTTTGTCAATGCCTTCATCATTAACAATAAGCATAACAAGGACGCCACATACTTGTTGATATTGAGGCAGAGCAAGAAGGAGACTCTACGACAATATGTGGATAGGTTTAGAAATGCTACTCTCAAAGTCCACGACCACAACCCGGAGTGGTAGTGGCAACGATGCTACAAAGGTCGCGATCTGTCCAACTCTAAGAGTCTTTCTCCCTAAACCAGTCGAGGACTTTGGATGATCTCTTTGTTCGAGCGAACGAGTATATCTTTCAGGCTAAGGTCATAAAGATTGTGGGAACTAGAGAGAACAAGAAGAAGAAAAAGAAGAAGAAGAAGAAAAAGAAGAAGAAGAAGAAGAAGAAGAAGAAGAAGAAGAAGAAGAAGAAGAAGGAGAGAGAGACTCAAGAGGAGCCAAGTAGGACGAAGAAAAAGTTGAGAGACTTAAGATCACCCTCTAGTCCCTGCTTTGAGAAGTACACACCACTGGCTGAATCAAGGTCAATGATCTTGGCGGCGATAAGGGGTCTGGACTTATCTCCTTTCCTCATAAGGAAAACAAGCCTCTGGGGAGGGATGTGGACGCTTACTGCTGGAACCATGACATAAGTGGGCATTCCACAAAAAAATTTTGGGACTTGATGAATCAGATCGAGGCATTAGTATGAGATGGGAAGCTAAACCGGTTCATATATACGGACGCATAGAGAGGAGATAAGCCAAACTACCACTGAGAACAGAGAAGGTATGGCAATCCTCGTAAAGGAGATTGGCAACGTAAAAATCAAAGAGATCAAGAACAACCTCAAGAGAATACAGGAGAGCTCCTCCAGTTGATAACCAGCTCACAAACTCGACCATCAATACGATCTCAGGTGGAAAGAAGATGGCACATCCTAGTCAAGAAAGGTGTATGCTCGCCGAGCATACCAAGTTAACCTCATTGCGCACTCAGGAAGTAGGGAAGATCCCATAACGTTCACTAAGGATGACAGGGGTACCATCATGCTTCTTCACGATGATCCATTGGTAATATCGACATTCATCGCTAAGTATCCAATAAAAAGGACTCTAATGGATAATGGAATCTCAGTCAAATTGATCTACTGGAACTGCTTTCAGAAGATGAACCTCATAGCTGATAGACTTATGAAGGTGAAGACGCCACTCTACAGCTTCAGTGAAGAGACTACATCGGTGATGGGTTTAGTACAACTACCGGTCACGCTGGGAGATGATCGGACTATGACAACAATGGCCACTTTTATGGTGGTCAAGTCTATCTCAACTACTTACAATGTAATATTGGGGATGCCAATGCTAAATGATATGAAGGTAGTGATTGCACCAGCATATATGTTGATGAAGTTTCTAACTTCACAAAGAGTAGGGCGAGTTCGAGGAGATCAACGAAAAGCTCGCACTTGCTATGTTTCCTCCATCAAGTGGAAAGGTTCCTGTTATTGCATCTCAGCCATTGGCGTAGAAACTGTAGAGGAAAAAGAGACCAAAGTGAAAAGAAAACCCGAGCAAGTTGAACGAAATAAATGTAAGTTGTACATATTTAATGTAAGGGTTCCTGCTGGTGATAGAAACAACAAATGGCACCAGCATATCTGTTGATGAAGTTTCCAAGTTCACAAGGAATAGGGCAAGTTCAGGAAGATCAACGAAAAGCTCGCACTTGTTATGTTTCCTCCAACAAGTGGAAGGGTTTGTGCTATTGCATCTCAGCCATGGTCGTAGAAACTGCAGAGGAAAAAGAGACCAAAGTGAAAAGAAAACTCGAGTAGGTTGTATGAAATAAATGTAAGTTGCACATATTAAATAAAGAAAAAACTTAAGCAAGTTGTTTAAAGAGTGTACATAGGCCCTCAGGCAGAACCACTATAAATCTTTGTGTGATTTTTTTCTCTTAATTCTAATTTTTATCATGACATTTGCATCATGGCATTAGCATTTCAGACATAGAAGTCATGTACGTCAGAAATTATTAACGTATGTGAACTGGGGATTAGCTATGATCAACGTATGTGTATGTACTTATCACGTACGTGTGCTGAATATCAAGTCAGGTAACGTACGTGAGATTAGTGTCACGTACGTGAGAAGACTATGACAGTGCATTAAATGCGCCTCATTTAATACCACAACGGCTACATTACATCCCAAAACGGTCTGAAATCAAGAGAAGAGTATAAATACATGCTTGGGAGACCAGAAACGATAGAGAAAACATCTGAGCATTGATTTATAACAATTACCAAGCATCAAAGCATTGAATCTCTCTTTTATTGATACAAATGTATTTGCTCTTAAAATTTATTCTTCATTTACTTGTATCACTAACTTTTAATCTGTTGGTGAGTGTTTTGAAAACATCTTTGAAAATAGTGATTGTGAGAGGGATCAAGGGTTGATTCCTAAGTTGGTTTTTGTTCTTGAACCGGAATCAAGAAACTTGTAAGAGTTCTCACTTAGCTAGAAAGTGAAGTTGTAATCTTTGTGAATATTGATAGTGGAAATCCTAAGTGGTAATACTTAGGTAGTGGATGTAGGCATCGAGTTGGCCGAACCACTATAAGTTCTTGGTGTTCTTTCATTTACCGCAATTATTCTCGAAGAAAATTCAAAGCTTCTAATATCACACTATTCAACCCCCTTCTAGTGTGATTATCGACTCAACATATAATATAAAAGGAAAAATAAATGAGTTGAGGGAAGAGAAAACAAATCCAATTTATAGTAGTTCGGTCCTCCTTGACCTACGTCGACTCCTCTAGAACCCTTAGAGAATTTCAATTCACTATCTCCTCACTTCCTAGTGGAGGAAAACTGTTTACGCTCTTTGTTTTTTTGGGCTCAAAAAGAAATCGTTACTCCTCTAGTTTTTACATGAACCAAACTAGAAAGCCTACGCTTTCTTGTTTTTCAAAAGAAACAAAACAAGGAAAACTCCATCCAATTTTTTTTCTAAAGCTCAATAAGAAAACCTATCTACCCTCAAGCAAATGTCTTGTTTGTTACAATATCTTTCCCAACTAACCCAGATTTAAATTCAATCCAATCCAAGAATAATATCAAATGAAAGAATCAAGAGTGGGTACAAAGTAAATAATAAAAGATCTAGAGAGAAATCAAGATATCAAAGTTTGCCGAATGTTTCTCTAACCTCTTACGATGTTGGAGACATCCTTTTATAGCCCTCTTGAGGTTTGTGTCATTGGAATAAAAAATATAGCCGTTGTGAGACAAATCCAAGTTCTGTACAATCCTGACATCATCAAATTTATGTGCTTAAGCAAGATTACATGCTTTTTGCGTGCTTAAATTCCACTTTGAAAACAATGCACCATTTCTGGAACCTTTCTAAGTGCTTAAATAAATACTTGAGCACTTAAATCCGAAACTTTAAGTGCTTAAACCTGAATCTTAAGTGCGTAAGAAAATTTCCAAGATTGCACATTGGATTTTGCTCACGCCATCTGACAAAGGACAATCAAATTCAAATCACAAGGAGCATCATAACGGATTCTATTTTTCTTCAAGTGCAAATTTACGTGCTTAAACTTTTCTTTACGCACTTAAATTTGTTCTTCCAAAACTGCATCTTTCCAGCACCAGTTTTAAATGCTTAAAGCTGGTTCTGAAGTACTTAAATCTAACTCCACTCCAAATATGAGAAACACCAAATTCAAGCCTAAGCAGTTACACACTTAACTCCACATTTACATGCATAAGGCACCCTTCAAACCAAATTCTCGCACAAATTTTATCTTTCATGGATGTTTTGTTGTCATCATCAAAATCGAATTCAACATATTATACAAATGAACACACCCTTTTTGTCTCAATTATCGAAATCAATCTCAAATGAAAACAAAAAACGCACTCTTCTTTTTTTATCAAAGCAAAGGAAAAAATTTAAACTATGTTTAGTTTCGAAAAATGTTTCTATTTTTTATTTTTTATTTTATGTTGTCTTTATTTTGAAAGTTTAAAATATTTAAAAAATATACTTGGTAATAAATTTTTTATTAAATTTTCATTTTTTATCTTTATTTTTTAATTTTCTAAAAAAAAATCTCGACTAAATAGTCCCTTATTTTTCTCTTCCAAGTAAAAGCTCATTTTTCATTTATGGTTTTGCCTGGTGTATTTTCAGATTTGAAATCTTTTCAATTTGCGAAGATGACACCCCAGCGTGGATTCATAATTTAATTCAACATTTAATGTATTATTATATTCAAAAGATAATGTGTTACTCTCTACTACTTCACAAGTCAATTTATTTGATTTGCCACGTATACAATTTTTAAGACAAAAGGGGAAAAATATTCATAGCACGAGAATAATACAAGAGCTGCCTGCAGCCGCATCAAATACAGGACTAGCAAGAAGACGACTGCTTTGATTCAACTATCGATTTTGTCGTATACATACACCTCTGCTTCTAACATTCATATGTGATTCATAATTACATGTAAAGTGTGCGTTTTGCTATTTCTGCCCTTCAAACACATACTAATGCCGAAGTATGCACTTTGCAGGGCCAAAAGATCGAAAACCGATATGAGAGGCCAACCGATTGCCATCTCCCGCGCTTCGTTCATAACGGCAGTTCGAGAAACTTGATTTTCCACGAGAACTCGATTGATTGCTCTAATGGCCAGTACCAATCATCTCTTGAACATTACTCTCTTTTCTGTGTTGATGGATTGATTTCCGGCGATTTATCTCTTCTCTGCATAAAAAATGTAGTTTCAACGTCAGGATTGTCCGAAGTTACATATCACAGTTTTAAGAAGTTTAAGGCACGAAATAATGAACCCCGAGTTAATCATAGCCGAATATTGAAATTCTACGAAAGGAAAATAAATATTTCTCGCGTCCATATGAAAGAAAAATCAAGAAATCAAATAACTTATGCATAGTCCAAGATTTTGCAGAAATAATGGTCAAAAGCAATTGCGTAACATTAGTGTGGCATAAAAATGCAATGTTAATTTAGTGCGCCTGCAATGTCTCAAAAACTTCTCTGAAACCATGTTGGTTAGTACACAGAAGGTCCTTGTAAATCTTTTAACTGATGAAAAATAATGCATAATTAAAGGTATTATTTCGTTATGGTACACAAAGTTGCACTCCAATTTTCTGGTTGAACTATCACCCTATAAGATGAAAAATGACTGCGCTACAGGATTAAACTACAGAATTTTAACAAAATAACAAAAAGAGAAAATAAAACTAAGTTGAGTGACTAGCACCATGGAAGATCAAGATGAAAGCTAAAATAATTGATTTTGAGAACTTGAAACCGGGAAACATGCATCCAATATTTAAAGAAATTAAATCTATTTGCAATTCAAGTAGAAATTTAAACAGAAGTAACCTGAGACAGTTCAAGATTGAATCATAATGTAGAATAGCAATGACTTTCCGCTTCCTTTCTTTCCGGAATGCTCTATTCCGTTTTACCACAGGCAACTGCTTGATCTCTTTGGCTTCCATTAGTTCCTTGGCAATTGCCAAATCAGTGTCTGGGTAACAGGTCAAAAGTCCACGGCCTTGCCCTCGGTAGGTTATCCCACGAGTACAAACAGAGGAAACAAGATGGGCATTTAACTGTAATCAACATCAGAAAACACAGCACATTTTATTCATGATCATGATTGTGTAAATTACTTGTACACAAAAATCGGGCAGCAAAAGAAAAAGTGATCAGACGTCTAAAAAAAATTTACAAAAATTGAATATCAAGAGGAGGTTATGTATGCTGAAAGTGTCTCCACAAGCTTATGGAAACCGATTCCGTTTAAATTAGTACATTTTGCAGCAACAGATCAATATGATTAGAATGACCATCCTTACATCCGTTACTGGTGTGTCACCCTTGGAAACATCACTAGACTTCTTGGACAAACGTCTAAAGTCACCATAAGTCAGTATTCCCTCCAGTAAATCATCATCAGTGACAACAAGAACACAATTTTGCTTGCTTTCATGCATGCGTGTCATGGCCTCTGTCAAGGTTACGTCTGCAGTAACCTTGACATAGTTCTTAGACATTGCCCTAGAAACCTAGAAAGCATCATAAATTCAGTAAAGCCTCAAAAAAAAGTGGATCATAGGGAGAGAAGGAGAAGAGAACAGCTCAATGTAGTCAACACTAATACAGAACAGGAAGGAAATGAAAGTGAAATAAAAGAAAAAAATTTCTCGAACCTTCAGATCTTCCAAAAGTAAGTCTTCATTGATTGCCTCCTGCTCAGAAGCATTTTCTATAACACAGAGCTCTAGATCATCTCCACCATCAATTCTTCTCCCAAGAACTTCACCATCATCTTCATTTGAAAGAGAAGAGTAAACTCGTGCCAAAGTACGTTTCTCACATGGTTCAGGCTCCTTTGGTTGATTGGTCACAGAGGGAACCCAAATTGCTAGTCCAACAGCCCCCTTACTTGCAAATTCCCAGAGAAGGATAATATTAATAATAAGTCGCCAATTCCATGAAGCATCATATAGTTTCATGCAAAAACATTTTTCAAGAGTAACAATGGTAGAAAAGCAACAGCATGAAATGAAGCTTAGTAGTAATAACTCAAATATGTGTCATTGCAAAGAACAAAGCCACAAATGGAGAATTGAAAAAACTACTCAAGGACCACAGCTATAACATGGCTGAACCCACAGATGTCAGATGGGATCTATGTGGGATTAGGAAGGAAGGGTTTGAGGATATCATACCCTTGCAAATTCCAAAGATGTCAAAAGGGGCATCTCCAACGCTTGTTTTTTCATCCCTAGCTAAAACATCTAGCCTCATGCCTCCTTTTGAGCTATCCTTTCCATTTTTCTCTGTTGTATCTTTCATCGCTTTACTCATTTAAATTTTTCCTTTCTTATTTTCTTTTTTCCAACATGAAAAGATAAGTGGCCTCACAAAGGGTCAAATTAGATATCACTATCAGTAGACTATTCAGAAGACTTATCCTAGATTTGCTTTCTTGTCTAGATAAAAAACATCATACAGAAATTAATGTTGAGTAGATTCAGATGGAGGAACATGTAGGTTGGATAATGCTGAAAAACTGTCAATACACTTTTATTCTGTTTTCATTGTGGGCAGCAGCAAATAGGTGCATCTTTTCCCATCAGAGGCTCTCATAGGATGTTGAAAGATTTACTGAAAACATAGTGGTTTGGATGGACGCCTATGTTCACATGAGGAAAAAAGACAGATTCTATTGCATCTATCTTATATATTTCTGTATTTTTCCAAATGATTTTAGAATTCTGAACTGTTTCATATGTAAATGAGGCACTCAAATCTCTTATAAGAATATTATTTGTTTATGGATCACATAAAAATAGAAGGGATAAAAATTTGCTGGATGCTAAAAGAAAAAAAAAGAGAAAGGAATGCTTTCAGCCGCTAAATACTGAAACTAGAATCCATAAGAGCATGTTATGATGACTAGAAAATGCTTGAATTTGGATAATCTTCCAGGGAGTAAAGCATCTACAAAGCCTATATTATGAGAAAAATGATAAACTAAAAGAATTACCAACTGAAGTTCCTGAAAAATTACCATGAGGGGAAGGATTATCCTATAATCTTTTGTCAACTCAAAAAGAAGTAGAACTGATGTCAAAGGTACCGAACAAACTGATGCTAAGGTAGCAGCCATTCCAACCTATTGAAAGTAAAACATAAGCACTTTAAATCAATCAGCGAAGACAACAAATCCTTTGTCACATGATGAAATTATCAATGGTAATATTCAAATTCTAGAAATTAAAAATAATGGGCACAATACAACTAATAGTTACCAATGCATATGCCTGTGGCTGAGCAACAGCAGTATTCCCTGGAATAGCAGTATTTATGAGTTCTGCAGCTGAACCCCCAAATACAGCTCCAACAGCAGCACCAATCATCAAACTCGGAGCATAAAGGCCACCTACAAGCCCTGATCCCTTGCATAGAGCTGTAGCCACAACTTTGGCTGCTGCTAGTTGTGTTA
>CAODLS010681998.1:0-17557 GCA_948243855.1 Flueggea neowawraea | reverse complement strand
ACTAAAACCTCGAAAATTAATAATTAATTCCCAAAAATTCTAGAAATTAATAATTAAGCCAAAACTTTTAGAATTTATAATTAAATCCTTAAAATAACTCAATTTACAATTAAAATCTCAAATTTATCAAAATTGCATAATTACCCATAATTTTTCAAAAATTACAAATCTAACCCATATTTTTTCAAAATTACAAATCTGACCCTCATAGCAAATATCAGACTTAGTCCTCCAATTTTTCCAGAAAAATCAGAATTTACAACTTAGTCCTCGTGAAGAAAATTATTCCAAAAATACTGCAAATCCCAAACCACGCAAACCCGATGTTCCTGATTGTTACAATCAACTCTATTCAGTCCATTGAACCTAAATCTAGCATCAGTTTCATTTCAGAACATCAAAATCATCCCAAACTGGAATCTCAATTTTCGGACCAAAATCACCCATCAATGAAAAATCATCAAATCTTCATTTTTAAGCTAGATTAATGTTCATTCAACCTCAATATATCATTATCCAACAAAAAATAACTCAAATCCATCCAAAAAATCACAGAAATTCGAACCTAAAATGAAATTTTCGGGCAAAAACCGAAACCCGCATAAAACCCATCGGTTTAGCCATGAAACCAACCAAGAATAGGAGAGAGAAAGAGAAAATCACCTTATCTTGGTGTAAGAATGGAAGAGGAATGAAGAGAGAGAGAATCCCGAAGACAGAGACGATTTTTTGGGTTTCGTGAACAGTGAAGTCGAAGAAAGAAGATGAATGTCGGTTGGTTTGGTCGGTCGGGTCGGCTGGATTTTAAAAACTCAAACCCAAAACGACATGTCGTTTTGGTTTACTATCCAACTCGCACACGCACGGACGACATGCATCACGCACGAACGACATCGGTTACTGTATCACAGACGACATGTCGTTTTCTCCAAATCAGACAAACGACAGGTCGTCCCAAATCAAACGACACGCCGTTTTTGTCTACCAACGGTAGACGACAGGTCGTCCGATTTTAATCAATTTTCCACCTAACAAATCATTTCCAAATCATTTCTAAACTTCATTAATCACCCAATTAACATCAAAAACATAAAATTAACTCTTCAATCACCAAAAAAAAATTCAAAATTTTGCTCAAATTTATTTAAAATAATTATCAAAATAATTATTCCAAAAATAATTATCCACCAATAATTATTCAAAATAATTACTCAAAATATAATTATCCAAAAATACTTACAAAAATTATTCGGGGTATTACAACTGCGACTAGCTATAAGGTTTTGCTTGGGAAGGAATGGATTCACGCTAGCTTGTGTATGTCGTCCTCTCTCCACCAATGCCTTCCTTTTTGGCACAATGAAAAAATAGAGATGGTAAAGGCAGATGATAATCCTTTTAAGGCATAAGCACATTTTTCTAGATGCTTGTTTTTATCACGAGGATATCCAACCGATCACTTTTGGCGGCTTGGACAAAGAAGGACAACCCACAACCGTGCAGTTCTCAGATGACAAGGTTTTCTACATCAGAAGGAACAAGGGGCAGCAAACTTCCAAGCACATCGTGCCTTTAGTTAGGCCAATGGGCTCTCCAATTAACCGAGAGTTCCATGGATAGATAACCCATAGAGGAAGAAGGGATGGCATTAGCTGCAGTTGCCATCCGTTAAGCACCAAGGACATGATATGAGAGGTTAAATAATTTCTTAATGCAAAATGGCTATGAAAGGGGCCATGTTGATAACACTTTCTTTATTAAGAAAAATAATGATGATATGCTTATTTGCCAAATATATGTTAATGATATTATATTTGGTGCAACTAATCCCTCTATGTGCAAAGAATTTTGTAATCTTATGAAGGGTGAATTTGAAATGAGCATGATGGGGAGCTTACTTTCTTTCTTGGACTACAAATCAAACAACTTGGAGAGGGTATTTTCATTCATCAATCAAAATACACCAAGCAATTATTGAAAAAGTTCAAAATGGATAGAAGTAAAGAAGTGTCAACCCTGATGTCATCAACACTGAAACTTGATAAAGATGAGGAAGGAAAACCAGTGGATCAAAAACTTTATATATGTATGATTGGATCTATACTTTACTTAACCGCTTCTAGACTGGATATTATGTTTGTTACTTGCCTTTGTGCTTGTTTTCAATCAAATCCTAAGGAATCTCACTTGATTGCATGCAAGAGAATATTTCGCTATTTGATTGGATCTATTGGTTTAAGTTTGTGGTATCCATCATGTTTAGATTTTAACTTGAATGCATATAGTGATGTTGATTTAAGTGGATGCAAATTGGATAGAAAAAGCACTAGTGATACATGTCATTTTTTTAGGTGCATATTTAATCTCTTGGGCAAGCAAGTAGCAAACAAATGTTGCTACTTCCACTGCCGAATCTGAATATGTGGCTATTAGAAGCTCTTGTGCTCAAGTTTTATGGATTAAAAATCAATTGCTTGATTATAGTATTGTTCTTAAGAATGTTCCAATCTTATTTGACAATACAAGTGCTACAAATTTAAGCAAAAATCCTATTTTACATATTAGAACAAAACATATAAAAATTATACATCATTTTCTATGTCATCATGTGCAAAGAGGTGACATATGTTTGCAATTTGTGAGAAAAAATGACCAATCAACTGACATTTTTACAAAATCTTTAAGTGAAGAAGGTTTTAATTTTATTCGATTTCGTTTAGGCATGTGTAATGTTAATGATTTGTGATTGTGTTATGTTTTTATTATATATTTGTGTTTACATTCATATGCATTCATTCATACACTTATATCAAAGTGATCTATGTGCCAAATGAATTCGCTAAGATTGAGAGGTTCAAATTTGCAAAGTATTGGTATTTGGGTTGATCCTACTTGCATTGTATGAGATGTTATGCTCATTGTCGTCATGTGGGTTATCAATGGATATATCTATTTCTGAGTCAAAGTACATTGTAAAAGGTGTTATGTACGTTGATCATCATGATTGTCTACTGGGTTCCATTTGGTGCTATGTAAGGCACATTGTAGCATGTAGAATGCGCGTTGATCATCTAGGATGAACAAGGGAATTTTTTCTAGGTTTATCTTAAATGGATTGCAGAAGGTGCAATGCTCGTTGTCGAATTCGAGTAGAATGACAAAATACCAGATTTGCTAACTCTAAGCGCGTTGTATGGGGTATAAGGCACGTTGTATAAGATGCAAAGCTATTGGTTTCGGAGGATCTGGTACTACGGACGTAGAGGCTTGTGCAAGATATGTTGATGGATTAACTTTTGGCCATACTGCCAGTTGTATCGGCTACAAGGTACATTATGTTCTTAGATCATTTTGCTATGAATATTGAGTTAAGATACCTTATTCTTGTCAAATCGCGTTGTGTGATATGCTAAATACGTTAGTCTTCACATATTTTATATAACGTACGTAGTATACCATACAAGTCGAGTTGACCACTTTTCCTCAAATTTAATTCAGTTTCCTTCTTACTCTAAATTTCTAACTCAAAACCCTAAATCTTGAACCCGCTCGTCATTTCTCTAAAAATCCAAACTCGCTTCACTTACCCAAATCATTTCTCTCATTTAAAAACGTCCTCAAACACTTTAAACCTCCTTGAAATCTCACATCTCTCACATGTTACCAAACCTTAACGCACACTATAACCTTTCTCACTCACGTTCCACGGCTCCCAATAAGACATAAGATGCACGATCTAAGAAATCCAACGAGGCACAGAAGAAGACAGTGAAAGGGGAAGGATCGAAAGGGTTAAAGTGACCTCGAAGCTCCCGAGAAAAGCAAGTCAGGTATTCCGATTTCCTTTCCATCTAAACAATCTAAGAAACAGAGGAGGGATGGTATAAAAAGGGGAGTTACCTAGGAATGATGGGAGATTTGTGGATGATAGGGACTCTAAGTTGTTTGACAACTTGAAGGAAGTGGGATTTTCAGTTTCGAAAGTGTTTGATTTTCGTTCCTTGAGAGAAGGCGGATTAGACATAGAGAATGATTTTGTGAGGTTTGGTTTACGGGATTTTTGTGTTGAAGCTTCTGACTTCTATCTCGACCTTGTTAGAGAATTTTATGCAAATGCGGAGAAGTGGATAAATGATGATGAAGATAATTTTGTTTGGTATCAATCTATTGGAGTAAAAAGTCGTGTGAATGAAGTTGATTTCATGGTTGATGAAAAGGGTATTGAACAAGTTGTTCAATTTACCTCTGGTTGGTGTTAGAGTCAAAAGAGAGAATAGAGTAAAAGAGTATGTTGATATGGAACGGAATACAATTGCGGTAGATACGGATGAATCGAGAAAATTTCATGTTTGAGAATCACGGTGTGATCCAAATTGAGAAGGGTGTGAAGAATTTGGATCAAAATGATTTTAGAGCTATGTGGAAGCTAGTTCACACCGCATTTACCAAGGTTCTACAACCAAAATCCCACACTTGATCTCCTTTCACAATTCAAGATGAGATTTCAATGTATTTGTTGATGAAGGGGGGTGAATTTTGCTTGGGTTGTCACGATTGGATTCTTGAAAAAGTCAAGAACTTCAACCTTCCAATGTTTTCCTCTAAGGGTCGATAAAGAGAGGACAATATGTTTTTTGGAAGCCATTTGACAAGAATCTTCAAGTATTTCAAAGTGAAGCTTAACAGTTTTGAATCTAAGCAAGTGATTGAGTCTAGAAAAATCAAAATTGATTCTATGATGATTATGAGGCGATACGAACAGTGGGAAAAAGGTTATATGTTTCACCTTTATCTTAGAGATGATGATGTCATGGTTGATCCCAAAGATGAGGTGATGAAACCAAATTCAGAAGATCGAGTGACAACTCGGTTAACGAGTTTGCTGTAAATGAATTGAATTAAATGCTAAATTTTGTACTTGAGCTAACCAAAGTTATAAGGCTTGGAAACCCTTGATCAATGAATTTCTGGAAAGTTTAATGATAAACATGTGCATTGATTGAGGGAGAGTGCAAACTCTTTTCATGTTTAGTTATCATCGAAAATGGGAAGAATGTTGAACCAAGTTTGGTTAACATGATAATTTCCTCTAAGTTTTGATTATTTGAACAAAACATATAAAAAAGTTATGTAAGACACGTTGTACAACTATCTATTCCCATAGCATCATGATCAAAGCACGTTATAGAAGACACAAGTCACATTGATTATGTTTAAGGAATTCTGGGTTTTTCAAATACAGCACAAGTCACGTTACATATGAATATAAGTCACGTAGACTTAATTCATTTATGAGACAAAAGGTGTTCAAATTATATAAGGCAAGTTGTACTGGGAACAAGTCATGTTACAGGAAGAGCACACCTACTGGATCAGTTGCACAAGTATACAAGTCACGTTGTGATTTCTGCAAGACGTGTAGACGAGATTTGTACAAGACCTGAAGGAGACTTGCAAGGGAACATCAATGGACGTTATATCCATCCTTAAGTCACGTAGTGAACTAAAGGTATGAACTTTGGAAAAATCGGTCTACGTACGTTGCAAAGAGTGCAAGTCATGTAGACAGGTATGATGTCAGCATTTGATAAATCGGCGCCTCAGGATTCAAATTTAGAAAAATGACTAAATTATAGTGTATTCGCCATATTCGAGTTCAAAACAGTCTCTTCTGCTAGTGTGGACTTCAACATTTATGTTTTCCCAAGCAATAAGCACTATGGTAGAAATTCTGCATAATATCACTTCAAAATAAGCATAAGATCTCTCAGACCCAAGGCAAAACAAATCCAAACAAGTAGAAATAACCATATTTTAGACTTCCGAGCTACTTTTACTATCAAAACAAGATTCTTTCCATTTCCTTCAAACTCATGCTCTCTCTTGAAAGGCAAGTATGCAACATATTATTATCATACACAATTATCATGACACAAGGGAGTTACAACTAATCCTTATTTTAGTCCAAAGTTGTTCCATATTAGTGTATTCAACTTCAATCAAAATTTAAGCAATATTGTTAAAAGACCTTGTTTCATCTAGAAAACTATCCCACTTAGATAAACCAACAATAACATAAACATTCAATAGAACACCAACAAAATACATTTTTAAACACATTACTAAATATGCAAACCAAATTATTACACTGAATCTGAAATCCCCTGAATTCAACTACCAACTAGCATAGCAACAACATAATTAGTAACAAACAAACTACATTGGAACACCACAAACAGAGACATATTGCAAAGCAATTATATCGCAAACTACACCTGCGTGAGCTCACACACATTCAAACACCTATAAAGAAATAAATGTAAAATTCACATTCATAAGCAACAGAGAGATATCGCAAAGCAATTATACCGGACACGACTTGGCAAGATGCAATCAAACATAGCAACGAAATTAAAAATGGTGAAGATGTTTACCGCCTATCGGAGCTTCTTGATCACAGCCATGGGCTTCCTCTTCAAACCCCTCTGGAACTTAAAACAAAGCAATATCGCCACATAAACAAATTAATTAAAAATGAAAAAACAAAAATACCTTCTGCCGAGCTCGGGCATTGACGAGTTTGACGAGCTCATCAATGAAAAAAAACAATATGATCTCTAATTGCATTATTGCTGACTCATCACCACTGCCACCACTACCGTCGCCTGCATCTGCACCACCAATTAATGTCTTCTTTTCTATTCAAATCCAATACAATTGCATCTGTTCTGAAGATTATTAATTAATGACGTACAAGTTAAAAATAAAATATAATATAAGTTAAAAAAAATAAAGAAATACCTGAATGAGATTAACTTGGCTGAGAGAGAGAGAAAGACTGTCCAGAGAGAGAAAGCTTCGACGGAGATAAAATGGGACGAGAGAGAGAGAGAGAGGGAGAGCGGCGGATTGGGAGAGAAAAAAGGATCTGGGAGAGGAATGGGAATATAAGGTTAAGGTAATGGGAATATCTGGGAAAGAAAGAGGGAAGGTTGTCGGCAACTGTTTGGGCTTTTAACAGTGGGACAAAAAAAAGCCCAAACAGCAAAATTAGGGACAGAAACTTTGTCTCTAATTTTCTTCGTTGCAACCAAATCCAAAGCCCGCTAAAAAAACTTCTTATTTCGACAAATTGGTCGCAAAATTTCAATAAAATATCAACTAAATAATATATTAATGACAAGTAAAAGTTAGAATCTTTCTAGTGAAAAGTGAAACACTTAATTTAAAAATATTTGTGAAGAATTGGTCACAAAATTTTGCTATCAATTCATCGTAAATATATTTTGCGACGAATTGGTTGCAAAATTGGCAACCAATTCGTCGCAATGTACACTTTTCCACTTTAATCCAATTTTTTAATGAAAACAATTAAATAAATCTTAACAATTGGGTAAAAAAATTATATATATATATATATATTACATTGGTTCAATGTATTCAAGCACATTCTTAATGTCAAAAAAATCTCAAATTATTGATTAATTTTATATTTTATGGTAAGGAACATAATGCATCCATAGTGTGGAAAAGCAAAATTTGTGTGGGAGATGAATCATATATAGACCAATCAGTTACGTTCATGCAACATAGATTGTTGTATTCTCGAATCAAATATTTTCTAATTAGAATAAAAGACAATTCATCGCTAAATTTAATCAAAATTTTCTTTAAAAAAACACAATCATATATGTTTGTGTCGTCAAATTGAAAACAATTAATTAATTTCCAACAAACAATTAATTTGTTATATTAATGAAAATATAACATTACGAACAATTAATTTTAAAAAATATAACATTACAAACAATTAATTTTTTATATTATTAAAAACTAAGAGCTTGAATATTTGTATTGAAACAATTAATTTAAAAATATTTGTGATGAAATGGTCACAAAATTTTGCGAGTAATTCGTCGCAAAAATAGCTTTGTTATGCTTTTGCGACGAATTGGTGGCTAAATTTAATCGACCAATTCAAAGTTATATATGATATATGTGATTTAATATATTAGTATTCAAAGTAATATAAATTGTATATTCCAACTAGAAAGTATAATATACCTTGCATATTCAATTATGTATTAATTGTAATATTTTTCTGTTATTTATTAAATTAATATTCAAATAATATTAATTTTACAACTATGCATATCATCCTTTGTTTTTTTGGTTTAATCGTGTTGAATGATACACACATAATAATAGTAAAATATAAGCTTATTAGCCAGATTTACTAATGGTTATTTTTCAATTTGGAAATAATAATGTAATATATATTGTATATAACTATAATTATTATTTGATGAATATTATCTCATGTTGATCTTTTTGTTTTCATCAATGGATATATTTAATGAAATCAATAAATCATGTCGAAAAAATTTAGACCTCAGGTCATGTTGGATGTAATCTAAAAAACATTGCGACAAACAGTCAAATTTGTCGCAATTTTGTGACGAAAAATAACTTTGTCACCATTTTGTGACAAAAAGTCATTTTGTCGCAAAATGTTAAGACGAACTGACATTTTGTCTCAAAATGTTGCGATGAACAAACATCGGGTCGCAAAATCGGTTTTTTGCGACGAAATTGGTCGTAAAATAGTCAATCCAGCCTTTTGCAACTAATTCATCCCAAATTGCAACAAAAACATTTCATCGCAAATTTTTTGTCGGAAAAACGTCATTTTCTTGACTTATAAGTCAAATCCTCCTTCAAATCGTTTCAGAAGATTTTTTTTTTAATCCAGAAAAGTGAAATCGGATTTTAGTCGACACTTTCCACATCTCTACACCCACGAACACGATCACTTTGTGACTTTGGATCAGCAGTACGCGATTAGTCGGTCTTTCGATTTCTGTAGAAATTAATACTAAGCCAATTAGCAGGTGCACGCAAAAGGTGATTACCACAAAATTTCTTGGAGCCGTGATATTTGAAAGTTAAACGAAAACTAAAAACCTCTTCACTGTGCATAGATAGATAGATAAGTCAATTTATTTGTTCTCATTAAGGTTAAATTCTTAACTTTTTCAATGCTTGACAATTTCAATTCCAATGAATTATAAGTTGATCAGTTTTTCAGTGTATATACATATACAGTATATGTCTAAATTATGCTTTTTTGGTCACGACAGATTAGAAGCGGTTATAACGAACCTTGTAGCAGTTGTGTCTAAACTCCGATCCTGACTTTTTCTCATTTCTCAATAGAATAATAATACACTAATTAAAATTTACCACATTCTGCTCTTAACTGTTCTTGAATCTTCCTACATCATACTACTAATTTGGTAGCTTGTTTAGACACGATTACTTAGAATGAGTCAACAAGTCAACACCAACAATTATATCTTAATTTTAAAGAAAAATAGACAACACAAAAACGACCCATCGGAAAAGAAAAGAAACAAAAGAAAAAGGAATTATTCATGCCATGTGTCCTGAATCAACGGGTACGATCTCTTAATTCTTAATTTTCCTGCAATTCCATGGATTACTACTGATATGTCAATTCATTAAGTCGTTTATAGCCATAATTACATCAGTCAAGTCTTTCAAAATTGTCTCATTAGTATTTTCCACCAAGAGAAGGTGTCGACAATTCAAGGTTCATTAATTTCTTGTAGTATATTATAATTTTTATCAGGTTCTCTTTTTATTTGATAAATCAGTTGTATTATTCATCTAATTCACAGGGATAATTATTTGAATTTTAAACCTTAATTTCAAGTTTTTTTTGGCATTGGTATAATTATTGATTAAAGTTTAAAATGCAAAGTTGATATTTAAGTGGTTTAACTAAGTTATTGGTAAATTATCTATGACTAGTATTACTCAAATATATTGTAGTTGTGATGTCAATCGTCATGAAAATCACATAATCAGTCTTTGGGATCAGAACAAAATAGGAGAGCAACTAGGGAAGAAAAAGGGCAATAATATTATAAGAAGGAAAAGTAATTGTGATTTTATATTTGCAGAACAGTCTACAACATAAAACCAATTTAGTGCCTATAAATACAACCCCTTGTTCGACTAGACCAGTGTACACAAAAACAAATTTCACGACCTATAAAAATTCCATAACCGGATCGAAGCGATTGTTGTTTAATTCTCTACTATCTTTAACAATTATCAGCAACATGAAGGTATGTTTACAGTTGTCTGTTATATGAATTAGATCTTAAATCGGAGTTTAATTTTTATCTTCTTGCATATGCAGCAAAAGATGGTGATCGACGTGTTCATGAGTAATGGAGTCGCACTCGAGGGCTCTTCAAATTGTGACAGGCTTTGAAGGTAACATCAAAAAACTCATTGTGATTATAATTTCTTGAATTTTAATATGGAAAAATGATTCAACAATAAACAAAACTAACTAAAGTTTCTTATTTAATAATCATATATATGTGTGTAGGTGTCTTAAAGGCAAGTCTAGGAGAGAAAGACAAGAGCAAAATAGAGGTGGTGGCTGAAGGGGTTGATCCAGTTAAGGTGACAACTTCGCTAAGAAAGAAGATGGAGAAAAAAAGAATTAAAAAAAATATTGGCTGTTTGCTCGGGAAGAGCATAATTAGGGTTCATGCACAGTTGATAAGTGTGACCCTAATAGATGAAAAGAAAGAATAGGAGAAAGAAAAGGGGAAACCAATCCTGTGGACCGTGCCTCATCAGGGACCGTATATGCCTCAATATATAGTGTGTGGGGATCCTAATCCTTGCCCATGCATATGAAAGAAACCAATATACGTAGATGTCAATTTAATTATGTTTTATGCATATTTGTCCGAATCACGAGCTATCCATTGGACGAAAAATAATCACGAGTTGTCCGGCTTGCTTTAGATCTATTCAGTTTCCTTTGAGAAACTTGAGTTCGAACTGTTTGATAAGTCATTTACCTATTCTCGTCAATAATCAAACTCATAAATCATTGGTGTTGAACTTGACTCTATTAGTAATGAGCTATAAATCTATTGGTGATTTGAGTTAGAACTTGCAACTTTAACTATCTATTTAGTTGTTTTTGTCGCCTCGAAAAATGAACAACAATAGTATGAATACTTAAATACTCAGGAATCTTGAACGTCACCTTGAGACCTAAAAAAAGAACACGATGAGGTCGGAATGCTCCGCGGAGGAGTCTTTGACGCTCAAGTCAGTAGAGAATTCGACAGATTAATGGTGTGTGTAGAAAATAGAGCATATCTTGAGAAGTGATTCCTCATGTCTATTTATGGAGTCTTCGGAGTCAATATGTGTCCTATTAATGATGTGTTGTAACGTTTTTCGTTACAACTTAACATTTAACGAATTTAATGGATTTTCACTCATGACTCATCAATTACTTCCCACTCTTTTCTTCAGATTTTTCGAAGATAAGAGTAAAAATTTTGACATGCTCCCTTCCGAATGTGAGTTGAGATTTATTGCAAATATTTAGCGCGAGTACTTTTCTGAAATTATTTTCTCAGCTAGGGAGTGTTTTACTAGTTTGTCAAATGTATAGGTCCTTAATGTAATATTTGCCGTCCATCATTGAGTTGACTCACCTGCACCAACTCGGGGCCGTGTTCAACTTATTCGCTTCTCTTCTTAATTTGATCATTACTTCCAAATTTGGCTCCTGATTGAATTTTGTTTCCAAGTCCATTCAAATCATCTATCTTCCTTAATTGTGCTTCATACACATCTTTTCTTCAATTGGAAATTGTCCGCTAATTGAGCAATTCACCAACGAATTAATTTTCATACAGTTAATTTCTCCTCCTACATGGCTCATCTGCACTAATATTCCAGAACTTTGATTTGATTTGCTTCTAATTCGGTTAATTTTTGAATCTCACTCAAATCTTTCCATACTGCCCTCATTTGACTTGCTGCAAATCTCTAGTTAACTTCTGTTTCGCTTTTGACTTCAATCTTATTCAATTTATCCTGATTTGATTTGGTTTTGGCCTCAATTTTGGTTTCGTTCCTTAATTTGATTTAATTTCTTTTCAAAATCACAACTCCTCCTTAATTTACTTTCTGTGCACATCTTTAAATTGAAAGTCTCCCATAGATCAAGTTTTATTTAATCTTTGATTTTTCTTCCCTCAATTTCGATTGATTTTCTTCCCATACAGATGACAAACCTTGTATGTATTAAAGCCCTCCATCTTCTCTTTTCGCGCCTTCTTCCACCTTATCTTATCTTCTACCTTCTCTTTTGATTGTTTCTTTACGGCATGATCAACCATGTTGCTTATTCCTCTCCTTGTTTGGTTTTCTATTCTCTTCCACAGTTTCCTTTTTCTTTTTGTTGTTCCTATAGCAGCTTCTGCTTCTGCTTCTTCTTCTCTTTGCTTGCCATGCTTTCTTTTTCTTCGTTACTGTTTCGTATTTCATGTTTTTTTTTTCTTTTGTGATGTTTTATTTGGTCTCTGCGACCATTTGTGTTCTTTGGTTTCTTAATCTCATGAGTTGCTTGATGTGTTCCATTTTTTATGCGCAACAATTTTCAGTTTGAAGAGCGTTGGCAAGTGGTGGCTTTCCTGCATTTGATGTAGTTGTCGTCCTTTTATGTCGCATTGTACTAGAAGACAATCCGTTCGTGACTCCGGACGATAAGCCGCTCGTGACACCAGAATACAAGGATTTCACAGAGTAGACCTATCGACAGGCCGTTCGTGACACCAGACGACCAAGAGTTCGCAAAGTAGACCAGCCGACAAACCATTCGTGGAGTGGACCAAAGACTTCGTATTTTGTTATAGATGTGACATGCTGTTTCTTGGATAATTCATCACCCCACCACCACGTGGGTGTTTAGGAGCCATATTTGGAGAACTTCACCCCACCACCACGTGGGCATTCGACGCACCTTAGAGTAGTCTTCACCCCCATCAAGAACCACTTCTTGGAGGATTCATCACCCTCGCCACCACATGGGCATTCATCGCACCTTGGAGTAGTCTTCACCCCCACCACCACGTAGGCGTTTAGGAGCTGCTTCTTTGATGACTTCACCCCACTACCATGTATGCGTTTAAGAGCCATTTCTTGGAAGACTTCATCCCCACTACCACATGGGCGTTCAACGCACCTTAGTGGCTCGTGATACCTTGGTGGTTCACAGTTCATGGCTTGTGGCTTGCGAAGATCACCAACTCGCGGAGTTCACTGCCTTGCCTCGCGGAGTTCATCATCTCCACTCAACCTCGTTCACCAACTCGTCGAGTTCACCAACTTGTGGAGTTCACCGGCTCGTGGAGTTCATCATCTCCACTTCAATTTGTTCACCAACTCGCCAATGGGCATTTGTCGACTAGCAGAGTTTACCGACTCATGAAGTTCATCATCTCGACCCCACCTCACGAAGTTTGTCATCTCACTGTTGAATCAAAGATGGTTCACATTTGATTCCCTCTATGTTTTGGTTAATGAACAAAACTTAGTAAGATTGTTTTGAAGAAAGAAAATAAATCCAATATAAAAAAATGACCTAGAAATGTGAAGAAAATCGTGATGGCACGTCTAAGATTCAACCCATGATGTTTCAGAGTCGACTGATGCATGAAGAAATTATTTGAAGATGTTTCAGATCTCGAGTAGTTGACTGATGCAGTTGGATAGTCGACTGGCAGACCAATAGAACCAATTCAAATGGCAAGTAATCGACTAATGGAGCAAAGTCACCTGGTAATCGACTAATGGAGTTGGGTAGTCCACCCATGAAGATCATGATTGCTCAATTTTACTTAAAACGATATTCATGTGGTTTCACATTCATACACTTCAAAGACAACATATATATATCTTTAGTAGTCGACTGGTGGATATCGATAGTCGACTAATGATATGAACATAAGTGAAAATTGAAGCTAGTAGTCGACTCATGAGTATGGTAGTCAACTAACACTACGAGCAGAATTGAAGAATGACAACGGTAGTTGACTAGTGACTTGGGTAGTCATCTAAGAGCATCCCCAACAGATTCCTTCTTATGGCTCCCTATAATATTATATTTAATTCAATTTTAGTCTACTATTTATCTCGAAATTTGAAACCAACCCACTTTTTCTTCCCAATAATTAATATTATATTGTCAAATTCAAAAATAGGGAGAGAAGTGAAGATTTTCTCCATATAATATTAATTATTGAGAAAAAAAGTGGGTCGGTTTCAAATTTTGAGATAAATAGTATACCAAAATTGAATTAAATAATATATTTTGACTCTATAAAATAGAGAGACTGTTAGTGACGCTCTAATGAAAACTGTCAACTTCAAAATATTAACTTGATTGATTTCCAATGGGTCTCTACGCTATTCCAACTGTTCAATCAAATTGAAGAGTGTCTTAAACACTATAAATAGAGGCTTGAAGGACAAAACAAGCCACCTAACTCTTTGCTATATCATTTATAAATTTGGTGTTCAAAACTTCGCTTTGTTGTGGGTATTCTTGCTTCATTCATTTACTTCAAAATCTCACTACTTTATTACTCATTTGTAAACCTTGTAAGATTTTGTACACGAATGTGTGTGAATTAGGGAAGAGCAATCAAGGAGTGATTGTAAGGGTTAAGTTCCCACTTAGCTTGAAAGTGGTTGTTGTAAGGAAGAACATTAATGGCTAATATAGTGGAACTCAAGCTAGGAGCTTGAAGAGTGGATGTAGGCACCCGGAATTGGCCGAATCACTATACGATTATGTTTGATCTTCCCTAACTCTTTTCATTTACTTGAGAGCATATTTTCACTAGCACAAACACACACACACATATTACTAATAATTTTTTTAAGTGTTGTACTTTTGCGAGAAAGGGCAAAAAGAGCCAATCACTCTATTCACCCCCTTTAGAGTGATTCTTGTGTCTTCATTCACCACCTTGTGGAGTTCATCATCTTGACCCCATCTCACGGAGTTCGTCATCTCCTCGTGGAGTTCACCGCCTCATAGAGTTCACCGACTCGTAGAGTTCCTCATCTCCACTTCACCTTGCAGAGTTTGTCATCTCCACCATGCTGATCTTCAGAGACTTTCTTCTAGGTGATCGTGATGAGGATCGAGCTTTACTGGACTCAATTGATTTACCTCACTCTTTTAAGGCATGTGCTCACTAAGCACTTTGTTAACAAATGTGCTTTGACAAAGTGATTATACATGGTTGAGATTGTATTGGCTCGCACTTGTCAGAGTGTTTAACTCTCTTTCAAGCCTCCAAGTTGCAAGTCGTTATCACGACCGGCGTACGAGGAGAACCATCTATTGGAGCTTTGCCCATCTCGCACAAACCTCAAAGATCAGACATTCTACCCAACTTATTTAATAAAACTGTTGTTAACCCATTTAACAAGTATAAAACGTTTAATAATGAAATCATATGAATATACGAAATATAATTTATACAAATAAATCGTAATATCTGTAAATACGAAAATATAACAAAACCAAGTATAAATCCAAAAGTTAAAATAAGATCTGGTAACCCAACAACAACTCGATGTAGAGCTCTAATAAAAAACAAAATGAGTCCGAAATGATAGGGCACTCACTATCGAATGGAACGCATCACTAGTATCAGGATGTTGGGCGGTTGTCGAATGCCAAAATAGGACCTAAGAAAATAAGATACGGGAACACATACAAGAAACATAAATAAATGGGTAAGAATCCCTAGTGAGGAAATAACACTCCAAATAGGCTCCATGCCTCACAAAAACCATTTTGAAAATAGTTCAGAAATATTGCATGCAGATATAAGTATATATACGTATACACACTAATACAAAATAATAATTCTAAAATTTATTTTAAAATCGTTCGCACCCAAAGCAAACAATAGATAGAAACATACTGAAAATATGTACCATATATTGTATATCGAAAACAAATATTGCGGCTTGAAACTGACAAATAAATCATATCATAAGGATGGACTTCGCCATCTCATTGAAACTGAGTACATACGTCTGGCCAGACACATGGCTACCAAAACCCCTAGTAATTGGGTCTCCAATGCGCATTGGTATACAAAAGGCTATGTTTACCCTATGTAGTGCAAGTACCCATATCGAAGTATTTAAATATATACCTTATATTTATCAAACGAAATATATACATTATATTTGATCAAATGCACATGCAAAGTATAAATCATTTTGTAGAAAAATACTTATATACCAGATATAAATATTCAATATCGGAAACTAAGTTAATTTACAAAAAATATTTATAAACCATATAAATATTACTTATCAGAAATGAAAACCAAAGTTTAATAATCACATAAGCCAGATTATTAATTAGTCAACCATTAATTATTTCAATTTTCAAAAATAAACAAACATAACATAAACATAGAATTTAGAAGACACAGTATATGTATCTGAAGCTGCTATTTCACTCACCTGGTATCTGATGTTAGGATCCAGTCAAACACCGCTAGTGGGTGGCTGATTGTGCTGACAAGCACAAGAAGTTGGAATAGATACAAAAATAACAATAATCAAAATGTGGTATTGTGGCAATACCGTATGCATGATATGCAAATGCTGACCTTTGAAGTCACTGAAAGTCTAACTCCGGTGAGAATCTATCACCCTCAACCAAAAATCTGGAATCTACGCAAAATTACAGTAAGTCTAACTCGGGTGAGAATCTATCACCTACGACCAAAAATCTGGAATTTACGCAAAATTACAGTTAGGTCCCCGACCCAATGTAAAATTATGTTTTAGTCCCCAAAGTACTCTGGTCTCATAATATAATCCTTAACCCTCCAAAACCATTCATTAATCCTCAAGGTCCTCCAAATAACAAATTAGCCTTCTAAATAATTCAAAATCCCACTATAGTCCCCAATGCTAAATATCATTTATGGTCCTCAAGTGGAAAATTACCAAATTAGTCTTTAAATCCTATTCAACTGATAGAAATCAAATCCAATAACCCACATTGACTATAATCAATCTCCTAAGAAAGAATCTAACATCTAATTCAACAAATAAACTCAAAAATTATCACATTTCTTCAAAAATCAGAATTTCAACCTATTTACAAACAACACCAAATCTTATGAAACCAAGTCAATGTCTATTCTTCTAGTTTCATTCAAGCCTAATCTAACATCTCCAAACACCCATTATAACAGAATCAAACAAAAACTCAAACCCATTTCAAATTCGATCAAAACCCTAACTCATCCAAAACAACATCAAATATTCATAACCCAAGCTTAAATCATGTTTATGTAACATCAATCCATCATGATTCAACATCATATAACTCTCATTTAAACAGAAACATTAAATCCGAACTCAACCATAAATTTCGGATCCAAACCCTAAATGGATGAATCTTTCATAAATGAAGAAAGGAAGAGATTGATGATGAATCTTACATCAGTAATCCAAGTAGAAGCAAGGAGGAGTGATGGAGGACGGAGAGAAATCAATATGGGAGAGATTTGGTAGGTGGAGAGGAGTTATGGTCGAAGAGAAGACAGTTAGGGGTATTTATAACCCCACTCGCCGAAACGTTGAAATGATGATCCTCATACAC
>CAODLS010681933.1:0-11476 GCA_948243855.1 Flueggea neowawraea | reverse complement strand
ACCAACTTGACTCTGAATGAAACTAAACAAAAATCTTACGCCGCAAACACCAAACCCTCATCTACCATCTCTAGTTCTTCCAAATGGTCTTAAAAACAAAGCTTTCATCTTCATCTTTTACCACTTCTGTACCTTTATAGATCTTCACCTCATTAAAAAAAAAAAGAATAAATGGGGAGAAAATGAGGCAGGAGTTGTAGCAGTGGGGAAGGGGGACGAATCCCAACGGCGGTGGAGGTGGAGGGGAGGCGTATATGGGTACCCCGGTCGCTGGTGAGGGCGACCGCCCACACTCGCCCCCACCGGCTCCATCCCTGGTTCACACGTTATGATTTTTTTTTGTGACTGAAATTTGATAGTATTGATAAAAAAAGGTTTCGATTTGTAGACATGATTGTGTCAAAAGCTGAGGAATGCATAAGAAATTTCATAGTAAAACACCAATATATTTTGGGAGTTAGAATAGTTATGATTAAAGTATGGCTATGGATTTTTGGTACGTTATGAATGAAATCAATAGTAGTTTGGAGACTTTGAATCGAAAGGCTTAAGTCAGTTTGGGATTATGATATGGAAAGTTTGAAATTTAAGGTCTATAGGCATAAGAAAGAAAAGCATGTGACAATGTGATTTTGAGTTAATTATAGTTTCAGATTTCATGATGTGAGTAATATTCGGTGTCAACATGAGTAAGGTAATGTTTGGACTATCGAAGATTTTGGAGAGCTAAGAGTATGAGTAATGGATCTTGTACAGACTACTTGTCGATACGGGGAGAAAATTAATAATTTGTTTATGGAAGTCGATCAATTTAATGAAGGAATGTTATTAAGATAGATTTTTCAGTTCCAATGATTTTAAAAATATTCAGAATATAATGAACAAAGGTTGATATCCGATATACAATATATGGACGTTAATATTGGATGTATTAGCAAAATTGTCTAAGGGTAAGACATATGTAATTATTGATTTACAATAAATTCATTTGGTGATTTTATGTGATCCCAATGGTGAGTATTAATAATAATGTAGTGATATCGTTAGTGATGATTGTTGGTATAATCATTCTGCTGATTGAAAACTTTGTTTGAGATTGAATGATTACGATATGGGATATGTAATGAATTGTGAAATCATGGTGACAACAGGAAAGTTTACGAAAGGACTTGAGGAAATAAGTTCAATTTGGCATATGATTAAGTAAATTAATTTGTAGGATCGATTTAATGGGTTATATATGCTATTCCAATTAGCGGTAGTTGGATCGGTTGTAAATCTCTAGAGTTTACGGTTTGAGTTAGATATCCAATTGTGGATTAAATCCATATAGCTTTGACGGGTAATAATTGGATAAGATTGAGTAATAATGTTTGAGAACATCGTCTAAGTTGTTGGTTGACAGCTAGTGCTATCACCTCAGTTGTCGGTTGTACATTCTGGCATCTTGTGTATCACTCCTTAGGGATTGTGTTCCCGATTCATTCCATCTTTGGGTGTCACAGTCAGTTGAGGTCGAATTCAATTTATTATTTATTGAAGTGTCTGTAAGGACTATGAATTAATAGGTCAATGTCCTTTGTCTCTATATCTGCATCTTTCAGTACATTTTGTCTTTGCATCTACACTTTTTTGCATCTTTTGCTTTTGTTGGTATCTTCTGTCTCTATCTTTGTTCATGCATTTTCAGTATTTTTTGTCTCTGCATTCTGTCTTTGTACTTTCTGCATCTTTTGCCTCTGTCTCTACATACTCTGCATCAGTTTCTACATATTTGGGTTTGAGCGAGTTTGGGTTCATAGTTTGATACTCTGTAATTCATCTGTTGGACTTCGAGGTTATGATTTACTTTGGATATTTAGACTTGATGTTTGTTGAGGGGATTTTGGGTGACCCCCGATTTAGAGACTTAGGGTTGTTCTAAGCTTTGATTTGATTTGTTTGAAAATTCTAGAACGAATTCCTTTTGAGGGGGGAGTATGTAATGCCTCAAAACAATTTCTATAAATTTTGAATTATTAGAAAACATTTTTTTCTTTTATTAGAGCTTATATGAATAAATCCTTGGAGTTATGAATAAAACAATTGAGAGAATTATTATGTTGAGAAGTAGGAAGGAATTGAAATTTTAATGATGGTTGTGGTGACTTTTGAAAAGAAGAAAGGATAATTGGTTGATTTGTAAATAAAATAAAGTAAAAGGGGGAAAATAAAAGAAAATGGCAGATTTATTGGAGGAACTCAACAGAGAAGTTGAAAGAAAGAAAGAGGAGAGGAGAAGAGAGAGAGGAAGAAAAGAGAGAGGGAAAAGAGAGAAATTTTCGAAATTCCATAATTTGAGTTCTAGACATCCAATTGACAAACTGTAAGTTGATCTGTGTTCCTGGTGAAGAGATCTTTCATTTGAGAGCAATCATGATCAGTGAAATAGCCGAAATCCAACAACGTCGATGAGAGTTTGAGTGCGAGACCACTATGGTTAGACTCGTCTCATCGAGCTCTTTGATTCTGAGTTAGAGCTGCCACCGACCGTCGCTATTGATTTGCGCAGAAATTCTCACTTGAGCTTGCTTTTGGGTGAGTCTTTTGTGGAATTTTTCATTTATCAATATTGAGGTCATATATGATGAGTTCAAGAATTGGGTATGTGATTTTGATAGTTAATTTTAAGATTATTATTGTATGAAAATTATGGTGGTTAAATTTAAGAAGAATTGGTGTTTTAGTTATGATATTAGGTGTCATTTGGTAATGGATTATAATGGAGTATGTTGGAGCGAGTGTTGGATAAATGAGTTTGAATTGGAAGAATGAGATTTAGATTAATTTTGGTTTAAATTATTGAATGGAAGAATGATTTGAAGTTTTATGATTGGTTGTTAACTTGGTGAGGTTGGTGGATGATTTTTTATGAATAAATAATTCAAAGTGGTTTAGGTGATTTGAGCAGTTAGTTTTGGGTACGAATTTTTGGTATTTTTTAAAAGATTTCTACCATATGGATTAAATGTGAATTTCTAGTGTATGGGGGTCTTAAATGGAAATATAAAATGTTTGGAGGATTAATTAGTAATTTTACAAAGATTGAGGATTGATTTGTAACTTTTCAAATATTTGGGGACTACTATGTAGTTTGTCGATGTCTTAGGAACTAAAGCATAATTTTACGTAGAGTCCGATTTTTTAGGCGAGAGCGTTAGATCTTCATTCAAAATAGATTTCTCTGAGTCAATATCTGCATTTGCATTGCATGCATTTTGGTACTGCCACAGTACCAACATTATATCTTTGATTCTACTTTGATAGTTGTTTCAGTTTCGTGTTCGGGTCAGCGATGTTAGCAACCACTTGTGGTGCACGGCTGGATCATCCAGCTTGGATATCCAGGAGAGTGGAATGACAGCTTTAGACACATAGGTTGTTTCTTCTAAACCTATGCATTTTTTATGTGTCTGGCATATATTTGTAATCTGACTAAGCAAAGGGTTAGCTAAATAATAATCTGACTTATGTGAAGTATTTGATATGGAATATTCTGGTGAAAATATATTTTCTGAAACTATTAATCTGTAGAGAATATTCGTATATTCTCTGCACTTCTGACTACTAAAATAATTTGACTCTGAATAATATATTATATGTGTTATTTAATATACTCTGAAATATTTTTTGAAATTGGTTATTTGTCCTATATGTTGTCTATTACTTATTTGGCAAGCAAAATATTAGGATATTAATAATATGTCCTTTGATTCTGTAATCGGAGTATTACATGTTTTGCCAGTGGTGTATCCATTATCTTCCATCTAATTCTATATTTTTAATATTGGTAATATTTATTACTTAATTATTCTGACTCGGGACACGTTTGTTACGGGAGTACGTAATCTTTGGTATACCAATATGAATACTCAGTTACCAAAGTAAGTGGTAGCAATGTGTTTAGCTCAACGCACGAAACTATTTATAGTGGTAGAGTCCATGTATGAGCTATTTATAGTGGTGGAGTTCGCGTATGATTCTGATTCTGATCTGGTCCCCTGTCAGACTATTTAGTATGATATACTTTATGTCTGGAATAATAAATTTGGTGAGTCTGTATTATTGTTCATTTTTTTGTAGTATATTGTTCAATAGTTTGACGGGGCACATCTTGCTAGAGCACGTGGACTGTAATGCTGACGGATGTATTTAGATCAGTCTCTGTCTGTTACAGCTTTAAGACCCTTAGCGTAGACGAAGTACTATTTTAAACCCCCTAAAGTTGTCAGTTGTTAGCCCTTTTGAGCTGGGTACCATTTAGGCTCCTAAGGCTACTAGATTATTTTGATCTAGTCATCGCGGTTTTAGTATAATACGAAAATATGATCAATAATTACCAGATCTATTAGTTCTGTAATGGGATAATAATATAATAAAAATATAGACTTCTGCTTAGTCTGTATAAAATGAACATGTTGTATGCATGTGGTAAACCTTATTTGTGGTCTGCTATAACAGTAATCTGCATGTTATACCAGTCGTCTGTTATAATGGTAATGTTTATTCTTCTGACGATCAATGATTGCATGTTTTGAATGTATGTTGTTTGCTGAGGGTGTAAACGTTTTTCAGAAATGTTTTCGAAAGTATATAAATATGTATATACGAGTGTGTATTACTAGTATAAATATATCTGCAAGTGGTATTTTCAAACTATTTTCAAAACGGTTTTTGTGATGCCCAGAACCGTTCTAGAGTGTCATTTTCTCACTAGGGTTCTTACCCCCTTTCTTTTCTGTTTATTTTCATTTTCAGGTGATTTTGGTTGATTGTGATCTATCGGCATTCAACACTCGGTGAAGTATTCTAAAGTTACAGCCAGTGCCCTTTTGTTCAGGCTCAGTTATTTTATTTTGTTAGTGCTCCATATCGGTATACTTGTGGGCATATTGTCTTTATATTTATTTGGTATTTGAACATTATTTTTTATTTAGTAATATTTCTTTTTATTTTTTATTTATATGAAATCTTATGTTTTAAAGAAATTGGATTTCTACCTTATTATATGTAATAAATTAGTTAAGTTCTGTTCTCCGAGGCTTGTGCAAGATGGGTTGGACTTTCTTATACGATTCGCATCGTACACCAGTCATGGTCTGAAAATGGGTCGTGACAAAAGGGCTTACACTCGGCTGTATTATCCCTACTGTCAACATTTTTTAGACCAAGTTCTCGATCTCATTCTTTTGAATGTGAGGACATCGATAAGGTTGCACGATCGGCTTCTTGCAAGTATACAAGAATCAATTGTGGTAATAAAAACCTAAGGAGTATTCCTTGAGTGTCAAATCCTCAGGGAATGTGTACTAGTTAATGATCAAAACGCAAAGGAAGGCATTAAAATCTGGAAATTTTGAGTTGTCATGGGTTTGATTTTAAAAACACAAAATGAAATAACAAAGTAAATAAAAGCATTTGGATCAATGAGATGCAAGCAAAGACTTCATTTTGCTAAACCAATGAAATGGGTTTTTGAGATTGAGTGTTCTCTCCACAAAACTAACTCAAAACCTCTCTCAAGGTCACTCAAGTCGTACCTACACTTCCTAGGAGGGTCCTTTCGGCCTCTTTGAGCCAATTTAGGCCCATTAAGTCATTTGATGAATTCTATCGAACATCTTGTAGGCACTAAGTATATCTACTCTAGTACTCAACAAGTTTTATACTTGTAGACCTAACCCAAGCTTCATCTATCGATTCTTCACTTGGGCTTGTCAAAAACAACATTGTGGTGGTCAAGAACAACATCGTTCCATTCACAACAAGTCAAAAAATAAATCCAAGGCATTCTTTAAATATGGAACATAAGGCATATTCATGATAAACTATAGATATAGAAAACTAAGCATAAAAATCAATACACATTCATAAATATAGCAAATATCCATTTGAGCTTACAATCCAAAATTCAAACACCAAACCTATATTACCATTGTTCCAAGAAAATAAAAACAAACATTAAACTAATAAGGAAAAGCACATCATCAAACATAAAATAAGAAATGGAAAGTAAAAGGTTTTGGGGGATTCATTTCCAAGACTATAGGCCTCTTCAAAGAACCAATTTTCTTTCTCTTAGCCCATTTTTCTGCTCTTCTTGGATCTCAACATTTTTGATGTTGCATGGGTGGTGAAAGATGCTCAAAATTGTGTGAAAGAGATGTTATTATACCCCTCTTGGTCATCCTAAAATCTTAGGACAAGTGTCTAAAAGATGCCCCTACACATGTGCCTTGGTCCCCACTCCTTTTGTCTTCATGTAGAGCTGTTTTTTGCCCTTTTCAGAGTGTTACGGTCGTGACACTTCTTTCTACCTTGAAATATTAATTTTCTTCATGTTTTCTTGAGTTTACCTTGAGACTTTCTACTTTGCATCATTTTTTCATAATTTTCCACTCATTTTCTCCAATTTATGTCATCCTACAAATATCATATAAATTATATAAGTTTTATCGTAAAAACATAATTTATAGGATAAAAATACAAATATTCTAACTTGAATCTATATGTAAAATTAAGACACATCAAACTCTCCAACATTTACTCGTTTGTTTATCCCCGAACAAACCAATTGCAATCTCAGAAATATAATACAATTTAAATCAACCAAGTCAAAAGATTTTTGTATTATGCAAGTAACATAATTAAGAAGGCAATATGATCTCATTCATCAACTAAAAGAACCAAATTTAATAGTCACAAATGGTAAGAATCAAGAATTTACCTACTAAATTTTTTAGTCTATTGGCATCTCTACGACTTTACTCCCCTATTTCTTATCTACCAAATTTCTTAATCTATTGACATCTCGAAGACAATAAGATCTCTTGCACCGGTATCTTTAAAAGATCCATTACAGATGTAGAAATGAAATTGTGGGTAGCTCCACAATCTATTAACACCACCACTTCTTGCCCATGTATCCCTCCCCTCAGCTTCAGAGTGAGTGGATCCGAAAATCCCACAACGATGTTCAGTGATAGCTCGACCCTTTCCGCACCCTCATCTTCTTCCGACTCCACTTATTCCTCTCCAAAGGCTTCTTCGTCTTTTTCACTGACCAATAGGACATGCAATTCCTTCTGTTTGCACCTATGGCCGACCGCCGACGTGCCACTTCTCATCACAGCGGTAACACAGACCTTTCTCTCTTCGTGCTTGAGCTTCACCAAGGGTGAGGCGTTTGAGTTTCGGGTTATTGTTTTCTAGGGCAGAGTTTCTTTGAAAGGTTGGGTTGTGGGTAATTCGTGAATTGTTTGCCGCTAAGTTTGGGTAAGAGGTTGGGTAAGTGTTTGTTGGGTTTGTGTGTTTATTTGGGGTCCAGGTAATGGTTCTGGGCTCGAATTTAGATTGGAGTGAAGGCAACTCTTTAGAGGATTTGGGTTGTGGGCTTGAGGCTAAGATTGTGTTTTCGGCTTCGATCCGACCCGCTGCTTCCATTGTCTCCTTCAGAGTGGCCGGGTTCACCGCCATCAATTCTGCCATAAGCTTCTCATTCAGGCCGTTGACAAAAACGACAGCCATTGTCTCTTCTTCCACCTTTCCCAAAGAGGCGGCTAGGTATGCGAACCGTGCTCGATACTCTGCGACTGTCCCAAATTGTTTAATAGCAAAAAAGCAATTCAATAATGAACCCGCCTGAAATCCTGCAAATCGATGGAGCATATGGGTTTTTAACTCCTCCCAAGACGAGAAAACTCGATGGCGCTCCTCAAATCTCAGCCATGCTTGAGCTTCTCCTTCGAAACACACACCTACTGCCTCTAACTTCTCTTCTTTAGTCAACCGATTAATTGAAAAATAGCATTCAGTTCTGAAAATCCACGAATCAACATCGTCCCCATCAAAGACCGGTAACTCCACTTTTCGTGGATGGCGATCTCCGCGCTCGTGCTCCTCCTCTAGCCACAACTTTGGAACCTGTTTCCTTTTCCGACCCCGTTACATCGGCCATGCCAGATCTGGCAGTGCTCGACTCAGCTGGGTTGTTCATGGCGATTCCCTGGTTTGAAACCAAACTTAAATGTTGTGTTGCATCCCTTGCATACTGTGTTGCATATCCTTCATTTGCTGCACCAATACAGCTAACGTAGAGTTAACCTCAACCATGTGTCTTTTAAATTCTTTTCCATTGGCTTCCAGGTTTTCAATTCTTGCATCCATCTTGTTTTGGTCATTACCCACAGCAGGGCTATGGGCTCTGATACCAAATGATAAGCTCAAACAGTAACAACTAAGAAAGTAATAAAAAAACAATAAAAATGGAGGATGACTAGGGAGAGAATGGATGAATGAGTTTATTGATAACAAAACGTAACCAATGTAACAGTCACTAGCAGCAATTTGCGAGGCTGCATCTCTCCCTCTATCCACCAAAAAGAGTATGATCCTACGCAATGGATTTCCTTCCAACATGGCCCCCCACTATATACAATACTCCTAAACAACCTTGCCACATCACAACAAACAAACAAAATGGATAACAATAACAAACAAAATGGAATAACAACTTCTGCCACTAGAACCCGCAGCTCCCACTGCAAACACCTCTTGCTTGAGCCCAAGTAATCATGGTATGGATCCTGCTCTCGGAAAGCCTCGCGTCCTTTTCCGGACGTAGTGTAATTTGATTAGAGGGCTGACTGCTTCTAGCCCATCACACTAGTCTATGTGATTCTAGTCTGGTGCGGAGAGCTGTTTTTTCTTCAGCTTTAGTTAAATTAGTCAGTTTTGTGTTTTTCCAGTCAGTTAGAATTTGTCAGATTAGAAGTTTGTAGAAGCATCCAGATTGCCAACATGGCAAGAGAATGTTGCCAAATTTGTTTGTGTATATGTAGTAGCATTGTACGGTTTTCTTTCGGATCAATGACAATACATTCTCACAAAAATAAATATAAACTCTATTGAACTTTGCTTTAATGCTTACTGATACTGTTTTAGATGATGGTGATGAGTTCTAGTTGTGTTTCTCTGTTTGTTGTTGTAGTTGTTCTTTGTTCTAGGCACATTGGCTCTCACCTAAAGTCAAAGCTCTCAATCCTTAGTGTTAAAGGCAACTCTAATTCAATAGGCTAAAAATCTATTAGTGAAATCAACATGTATTTAGATCTCTTGTTTCTGGTGCTAAACTATATCTTGCAGCAACATTTTCTAGCCTCTTTTTTTCTTCATTCGGCTAGGGTTAGAAATTAACTTTTTCACAAGAAAACTCCAGTACATTAATATTGAAGACGACTCTAACGAATCATATTGGTCTTTCTTTTGGTTCCTGCTAGCTTGCTTGCTCACAATTTCGTTCGACTCCATACTAGTTAATGTTTCCTACTCCTAAACTTCACCCACCTCCGAAATTCCATCATCCTGAACATTTTTCATGCCATTTTATTTGCTTCCAAAAAATTGAAACTTAAATTCCTTAGGGCTGGAGTCTAACAGAGTTAATTCCAGACCAATAAGCTACAAGCCTAACTCCTGAACATGACCCAATTCCTAAATTCAACATTGAAGATGAACTAAATTCATGACATAGACTCTTAGTCTGGAAAAAAAAAATTATGAGTATAACTCTTGTCAGCTTGTGAGTACAATTGCTGTGTCAAAATGAATAAATTGCATGGAGCTTAACTATGGCAAGTTCATAGGATGCTCACTTCAATTTAGTTTCATTGAGTACCATGTCAAACTGGACCAACTGCATAAATCATAGACCATGTCAAATTGTCAATACCATCAATAATCATCACAAGCAAAAGAGCCTCAAATCAGCAGACTGACTTGATTTGGAATGTTTTACATGGTCAACTGAATTCAATGTGTGATGACATCCCAATAATTTGTTGACTAAAATGAGTTAAATGACCTCATAATACATTATTACTATGCTAAAACCAACAAATTGTTGACACAGAAGCTAGTATACTGGTTCTGAAAGGATTATCTAACAAAAGATTAGGGGTTCAGACTTCAAAAAAAAATGTCAATATTCTATCAACATAAATTTTAAGAATTTCAATCAAATTAACTTGATTTGAGTTCTTTTGGCATGATCTATGCAACAATAATTTATTGAGCATTCCATAAAAATATCACCAGACCAAAAAAAAAACATATTAATATCATGAATTGTGTGTTATAACCACATTGGAACCTCACTTTGTTTTACTAGTTAAAATCACTCAGGTCAGTATGCTAATAACTAAATTAGCATTTTGAATGTAGATTTGGATCTCAATTTAACATTTAAATTAATCAGTTTCGGAAGTTGATTAGATTCTCTTTTCCCATGTTTCGCATCAATACTTACTAACTAGTTTCCTGTCACATGAGTAAAAGAAAGAATAAACATTAATGATGACCAGCAGTTGTAACAACATCAATGTTCCTGCTAGATATGGAATCTGAACTGCAATAACAAGATTGTGGAAGCTGAACAGAAAAGTAGAATATCTTTGCCATGCTTCAATGATACTAAAAAGAACATCTGCTCATGGACAATGACAATCTCTTCCTATGAACAATAATGATGGTAGGACCTTTTGAATTTGCCATGAAATGGTGCTTGCCAACGAGGGAGCAAGTTTAGCATAGAGGCAACCCATTGTTTCCTCACCACATTATGTCAAGTAAAAGGGACTAGCCATTTTCAGATATCTTTCTTTCATGGAAGATGCTCTCCTCTTTTTTGTTTTGACAACGCATACATCCAACTATTTGAATTTAAACCGATTTCAAAGAATAATCAATAAGAAAAAAGGTGGATAATTAATTTGCAGAGAATTAGAGTATTGACAATTTCGATAAATAAAACTCATCAATGAACCATTGAACCAACTCCTTAGCTTGAATGCAGAAGAGATGAAAATGTTCCCAACTCGTTTTAGTGCTCAACATATATTGCTTTCATGTCTTATTTAGAACAGAATACTTCACATATTGTTTACAAAAAAATAACTGACCTCATTATTTGTCATTCATATACAAAGATCTATGAGAACAATACTCTCCAAAATGAATCTCCTAGTTTTTCAACTCTGTGCTTTCTAATTTCTAATGTACTAAATATCAAATCCAATAATGCTAGATCACATAAACAAACACTGAATTGTACCTTCAAGTTCATGGAAGTGTTGAATATTTCTACCGAGGATCATGATCCCGGCGAATTTTCGTCTTCGAGTAATAGTATGCTCTCACTAACCACTTCTGAAATCTTCTGAGATTCAGTCTCACATTTTGGCTGTCAAGATAGATTGATTTTGTGTACTGCCATCCCTTTTCGGCAATGCTTTGCGGCTCTTGAAGAACAGGATCATTCTTGTCATACTTGTCATACAATGAGCTCTCTGAAGGATGAATTTGGTAGCCAACATACTTCAAACCGAGCTTCCTTGCCGGCTCTCCATAGTAAGTCTCGGCTGCCCATTCCGTCCCGAGA